>JAQBSW010009490.1:0-28510 GCA_029291075.1 Eudiplozoon nipponicum
TATTTTCCAGTGCCGCGTTTTGCGTACGCGGGTAGTAGCTTTGCACGGACAGTTTCACAAAGATCCGATTGATCACAATTTCCAATTTCGTTTTGTCTTCGATCGGGCTGAGTTTGTATTCGTCCCAATGGAAATGCGGTTCTATCACATCTTTGTTTACTGGCAACGTTTCGGAACGGAAATCCCCGTTCCATCTTCAGGCCCAATTGCCACATATATACACAGCACAATACTCACAATAGCAGATTTAAGCAAATGTGGTAACCTCGTTCCGAAACCGTTCTATTTATATTTTATTACTTTACTCACCACTGGTTTTAAACATAGAATTTGTCTCAGTAATTAAACTCAATATATGCATATGTCTAGCGCACATGAATGCCTTCACCCAACAACTAAATCTACATATATATAAATATATATATATATATATATATATATATATATATATATACAACTATTTGTAATTAGAAGATCAATCCTTCCCTCAGTATAATTTCAGCTATCTCAAATTCCCGGTATACATAATCTCATCTCATGTGCAGAATGTTGTAGGGGAGAGAGAAAGTATCGAACTCTTTTTGTTATAACTGTACTGTTACTATGTCACGGTAATCAAAATTCAAAACTGATAAAACAAAAACCTTGTCTGTCGAATACTGCATTTTATTTAAAGCCAGGAACTCTAATGTATACAATGGCGTATGCGGTATTGCGCACGAAGTAAAAAATTAGTTCAAATATGGTGCAAAAAGTTACCTAGATGGAAAGAGAGTGAATGTCATAGCGACGCTTAGGTAAAAAATTAATGAGCGAAAGTTAGAGAGATTATGGACAAACTAATAGTAAGCACAATGCGAAAATAACCAACGCCTAGAAATAATTGCATAAGAATATATGCTCATATGACTAAAATAATTCATTATACCTATATACATATATATCTAAATATAATATCGTAACACCTTTATATATATATATATATATATATATAGTATAGAATTGGTGGCATTCAGTTCAGAGCCTGTAAACAAAGATGTGATAGAACCGCATTTCCATTGGGACGAATACAAATTCAGCTCAATCGAAGACAAAACGAAATTGGAAATTGTGATCAATCGGATCTTCGTGAAACTGTCCATGCAAATCTACTACCCGCGTACGCAAAACGCGGCATTGGAAAACAAGTTACTTCTTCGCCTACCATAGTTCAACAGGTGATTATTACACCTTTCTTATGCGAATGTGACTCAGCCAAGAATGATCTAGTCTTTCTGTTTTCTACGATAACAAAAGCCACAATTAATGGAAGAGCTATAAGTTCACGTTTGCCGTAAGCTGGATTTACGTAGGCATCCTAGTCACGAGCATTGTGACCATGTATGTACAAACTCTCAGCCGTTCTACTAATGATACGTATTAATTCTTTATTAAACCTTTAGATGTGTTCTCTAGCACTGAGCAACGTTCTAACATCTTAGTGATTTGGAGACCAATCTCGAGGAAAACTGTGAGAAATGTGGCCGTAGGCGGTTTGGCCTTGACTGAATATCGATCCTTTCCTTCGTCTACATCTAGTTGTGAAAATTTATATTCCAACAACACCGGCGACATCTTACCACACGATGTAGTGACTTTGACCATACAGTTGGAACGTGAACACGTAAATTTAACAAGATTGCCTATCTGGCAGACAAGGGTTCTTAAAAGTATGAAAAATTGGCTTGTTTCGTTAGTTTGTTTTGTAAAACTGATGAGGATGGACCAACTGAAGAAAGCGGCCGATAATGGCAGCCGAAATTATTGGAAAAAGAAAACAACTGGAATCAGTACTACGCTAATCAAAACGCAGATCGGGTTAATAAAATGATTCTATTTGATTCAGGACGTGAGAAAATATCACGCGTGTTGCATTATTTTAATTAACGGAAATGACTACCGATTTGGATTCCAGAATCTAATATTAATTCTTTTTTAGATGATTGTCCGTGTTCATTGTGGCATTAGTGTAGTAAAAACGATAAAGATGTACAGTCGTCTTTAAGAAACTCTATTAATCTACAGTGCCAGCTGTATCAACAGCTAATGGCCTAATAGCAGCATTTGGAACTCTAAAATGATAAAGTTTGAGCAACTGGCGGCCTGTATTCAATCAATCCGTTCCGAGTATTTTTGACTGTCGATACTTCAGCGAGTTCTCCAATGCATGTAAATTGTTGCGAATTTAAAAGGGAACTGCACAGAGACTTTTAAATATTTTAAAGAATTTGCTAGCAGCCATACAACAGATAAAAACAGCAATGGCTGAATGTTGCCCATAATAGTAATGCAGCATGATATCATACGTAACTCTTCGATCCGTGTCCACTGATCCGACATATTAGCCGTGGCGATTTCTTAGTGAAGCACGTTTGTCTGTCATATCTGTTTCACAGTGTGTCGATTACTAAAAAGTTAGCGGAATACACTAAATATGTAGAAAGTATAGTTAGCGAAGTAGAAAAACATAGATTCAGTTGCGTGATTGATAATTTGGCAAATACGGTCTCATGGACGCCAGAAAGGCTACTCTGTGGATTATTAATTTTCCGAGTATTATTTATTAAGAAGTATCTACAACTGATTATTACTTAGAGTTTGAGGGCGGTGAGAGGGGACGTCAAATTTTGTCGGATTTCTTTTGCTCACGTCCAAGAGAATGACGATAATTTAACTCAAGAAAAATATCGTTATTAAAACATTTTTTGCAATTTATAAATACTTATGAAGGTTATTTTCCTCAATGGAATTCATGCGGGGCGTCAGATATTTTCAAGACCAACTAAAGCAGGAGTATGATCGCAAAAAGTATAACTAGGTAAAATGCATAAAATTCATTATGCTGGAATATGTAACATTAATTTGGATCTAAATTTCCAAATAGCCACCAAAATCTGTCGTTATATAACAAACACAATGCTAACTGGGGATGTGGTTTCGCATTGACGATTTCTATAAGTAAACGGTTATTGATTTCGCGGGTGGTAATATAAAATATTTCATCGAAATTGCTAGCTTGACGAAAACACAAATCGCATTGTATATGCATTAATTCGTACAAATTAAGCATATTATATGTTAGCGGAGGCAATTCATACATAAGACAGTTATCAATCTTAGCTAGAATTCTTCAAGTACCGTTATGAATTTTGCCGTGGAGAGGCTTAGAATTGGGACACGTTCATTTCTGAGTCTGTGACTCTAATCACTGCTCCATCTTGCCGCATATTACATAAACTTTTCAGTTATATACTAACATATAATTTCGGTTAGTATTTCTTTTAGCCGGAGCCTTCGTTACATATCTTTAGAACTCAAGTTCTAAGTGCCTACCCGTAAACTCTTATTATAGGACAAACTCAACGCTACCCGCGAAAATGTTACTGAATTGAAGATTTATAAGTCTAAATCATCATTGATTGTGAGGGTGGTGAAGAAAATTAGCTCATTAAGATTGAAAGCTTGGTATAAATACAAATCCTATTATATATTATACAATACTTTTCCGTAAAAGACAACCCATTGGATGAGGTAGCGAAGGTATTTTAACCAGTAAACTGCTTTTGCCCATATTGGGAATATTTTAATAAATAAACGGTTTTTTTTCCAAAAACAGGGTTTGGATTGGTGCAAATTTTCACCGAGGTCTGTGACTCTATCCACTACGCCACCCGGTCGCAATCTATACACATTTTTCAGTTAAATAGTAGCATGTGTTCTTGCTTGGCTTTTCCTTCAGGTGGAGACTATCTGGATTTAAATATCAAATTTGTCATTAAAATTAAACAAATCAAGATTGCATGCTTTGAATAAGCACCAATCTCATTATATTTGCTTATTTCTTTATACACTATGCATTGAAGAAGTTATCAAATGAGATTTATGAAGGCATATAGTAGAACAATCATTGATTACGAGACTGGTGACAAAATTTAGTTCATCAAGTTTGTTAGGTTGATAAATATATATATATATATATATATATATATATATATATATATATATATATATATATATATACAAATTCAATTAAGTATACTAAGAGTTGTATTAGTTAGCGAAAACAATTCAACTAGTTGACCACTTTGGTTAATATTCGGAATAATTCAGGAGATATCCAGAATTTTTCTTCGGAAACATTTGTTACGGATTCCGTGACTCTGTGCGCTGCGCCATTATGCCGTACATCACATACAATTTTCAGTTATGTTCTAACTTATGTTTTCTCGTTCATGTCTCAGAAGGAGCCTGGCATCTCTAGAATTAATGTCCAAATTAGCCACCAAAAATGTACCCATTATTTAACAGAAAGGCAAATGTAAAATAAAATGAATAAGGATATATATATATATATATATATATTGACACATATATATATAGCATATATATATATATATAGTATATTTGTACTGTCAAGAATTTGGCTACGTATAGACTCAAATACTGCGCCTGCTGAAATGTATGTAACTTAAAACACAACGTCATCCTGATGCTCACAACACCTATTTTTCATATATATATATATATTTGATAATTTCTATAATCAACTTATAGTTATGTTGTATATGAGGTTGTGGGAACCTATTAACAAATTTTTTTCAGTTCTGACCAGAAGGATAAACCAAAGACAGCCTGAATTGAGAATTATGACTCATTACATTACGCCCTTAACCACCATATTTGGGTGAGGATATGGGATACAGGACGGTACGAATATATAGTGGTTAAAGGGCGTAATACCGGCTCCTACTGATGAGTCGCCAGTAAGCACGAAACGAAAGTGCATGAGATTATACTTTCCGTTCATGCTGTCTTTGTTTTATCCTTCTGGTCACAATTGAACTAATTTGTTACTAGGTTCGCAACACCTAATACATACTTGCAAATATATTAACTCTCCGCAACAAACAATATTTAACTATATGTTATGTTGTCCGACCACTAGTTAAATACAATGGGATTAGTGTTTACTGCAAGCTCGCAAACTTGATTTAAAGAATTTTTACCACCACCAAAGTAAGGCTAAACTAAATTATACGTTATCATATAACTGAAAATGTGTAGTGTGCTGCAGGTGGTGCATTGGATAGAGTCACACACTCGGAAGATAACCTGACATGGTTCGAATCCTAACCGCGGTAAAATTGTGGACAATACTTGAAGAGCTCTAAAAAGAACGAATGAATAAATTGTTTTAATATTATATAGTGCTTAATTTATTCTGAAAAATGTATTTATTATTAGATTGGTGTTTTGTTTAAGCTTTCAAACTTGATTTATATAAGTGTTATCACCGTCCGCGTATTCATTGATTGTTTATCTATATAAATCTTCAATCCAATACCATATGTCCAGGTAGCGTGTTGTTTGTTCTTTAATGTGAGTTTGCGTGTGGGTACTTAGAGCCAAAGTCCTAAATAGATGTCATACAAACTCCACCTAAAGAAATATTACTAAAACATTAAATAAGTATGTAATAGAAAATTGTGTGCAGTTTTAGGCAGTGTGGCGTTGTGGATGGAGTCACAGACTCTGAGGCAAACTTGCCTCTGAACGAGCTCTGACAGCGTCAAAATCCTGGACCTATTTTGAAGTATTCCCAATAAAGTCGAAAGTGGTTTACTGAAAGTATTTCCTTTGAAAAAATTTACGTTGCCTAGTTTATACTGAAAAAAATAAATATAATGGGATTGATATTTAAGTTAGGCTCGCAATCTTAATGAAATGATTGTTATCACCACCGGCAAATTAAATGATTTTTTAATTTGAAAAATGTTTGATTTAATACTTCACCAGGTAGTGCGTCTTGTGTTCTATATTAGCAGTCTTGTGGCGGTGTGTTAAAGTTTTAGTTATAAATAAATGCAAAATAAGCTAAACTTAAATGAAAGGTTAACTAACATTATGAGATTGAATATAATTGAAGACAGTGTGCAATTTGTGGCAGGGTTGTGCAGCGGTCAGAGTAACAGACTTCCTAAAAAATATGCACCGGTTCAAGCTCGCTCCGCGGCATAATTATTTTCATTATTCTAAGAGTTCTCAATTTAGACGAAACCGGTATACTGGATTAATTGTCTTCGCAACTTTCATCAATACATATTTTATGCTGAAAATATTATATTGGGATTGATTGTGATATCAAGCTCGTAGACATGATTTACGAAAATAATATTATTTTCTATGTTGGCCGCATTCATCATCAGGCGATTTATCAAATCCATGGACGCTACAAGATTGCATGATTTATAGATGAAAATACGAGAAACTAACGCTGGAATGTAGGTGTTCACATTGTCAATTAGCAGACTCTTCATTTTATTTGTGTTCTCAAATTCAGCCTGAATGTTTTCTACGTTACATTTGTCGAAGCGAAGTGACCCATTTCACAAATTATTCGCAGAAATGTGTTGCTAAAAATACATCACGTTTAAAATTTGCGTATTTCACAGACATTCGTATATTTACATTGAAGTTAATTCTATGAATACAAAAAAATTTTTTCCCAATATCAATTTCAAATAATAAATTTAAATGAAAAGAAAGCGCATCTGTTTCATCTTGTCAACTGATTTAATGGAGTATAAAACCCATTAATTAATTTTGTCTAAATAAAATATAAGTTCCCATGGTAATGCTAGTGCACGAACAAATAGTTTTAGCTTGCTGGACATCATCGACTTATATAAGTCGTTTACAAATATGGAATCATACCAACATATCTAGCACTAAATACAATTAAAAACTCCCTGATAACATGTCACGATTTTCAAAGGACATAACAAAATTTGTTATAGACATACATGCAACAAAAATCCAATTTTGCTCCAACCAACTTGGTATGTGCTTCAACAAGTGTGAATTGAATCTTCTATCGCAACTGAATAAATATAAAAGCTCACAGACAATATTCAAAATATAAATCAAGTTAGATGGAGATTTCAGTGGAATTGTGTCTTTCACAATAAATAGATCAAGTTTCGTGGTAGATGTTACAAAATTATGTAAGTAACAAAATATATCAACTTCAAAGCGGAGCGCAATCTATCTCTTATTCGCTTTATTGCTTTTTCACATTATTTGTGAATAAATCCCGTATTATTATTTACAGTAAAATGATACACAACACGATTTATTATATAATTAAGCTTGTAATTATCAATAAATTATGGCGGATAACTGTTAATGATATGAGTATCACGCACATCATCCAACAAAGTCTGCAAACAGCCTGGCGAACAAATACGCAATTTCTTATTACGTTATATCTGAATTAAGCCTTTTGCCATTTCTATGGGCAGTAGTTGTTGAAATGTAAATATTGGGATGTCCATTTTTCTAATGGAAAACTGTTCTGCGCAATGTGCCATCCGTTCTACGTTTTAGCACCTTACCAAGAAAAGCTAGAGATACATCCGTATAGTATTCAATTGTAAATCTAATATTCGAATGACTTTCATTGAGTTTATTTGACAACTCAACGGAATGTAACAGGCTATCAGAAACCAAAAATATCTAATCAATATAATGGCTTTATAGTTTCACTTTACTTAATAGATCAATGTTTTTTCGTTCTAAAATGCATATAAACATATCCACCAATACCGAACCAAATTCTAGACCATCATTCTGGCTGTATATTTTACCATTAGAAATTAATTGGATATCTGAACAACAACAATAAAAAATATTTCTAAATGTGTTACAATCAGTTTAAGATTTTCGAAATTTTATCGGACAAAATGTAATGCTAACTCTATAGTTTCCTTTAAGTAGACATTGGTAAATTGTTCCTGTGGAAAATAACATGTATGGATACTCAGTGGAAGAATGAATTCACGCTTGTCGGAACACACACAAACTTGTTTGGTGGAATATTAAATTGATGTTACATGTAGGTCGTTAACTAAACGTTTCTTTAAAGCGAGTTTGCGAGCTTGATTGTATTTAACCAGTTGCATAACATAGCAAAACTACCGTCAGTCACACGAACTAGGCGTTTCTAAATTCTTCGATCATCATCAGAGTACGACAGTAAACTGACTAGCGATGATCAAATCGTAAAGCGTGAACAAGAAAAGCAAAATTAGATATATCGTTCTCACCTCCAGTAGTCTCCCTTACATTATACTTAAATGGAAATGTCGACTGCGCAATATCTATACGGTCACGAATATTGGCGTTTTGAAATTTTTGTTTCATGTATATAAGTTATGCAATAAAACAGTCATTGATTGCATTAACAACAATTAGTAACAATTATTTAACGTACTGACGCGTTTCGTCCTTCCATGATCATTATCAGAGCACTTCGGCAAACTGACTAGCGATGATAAAACCGCAAATAATATATATGGAAATCAACATTAGGTATGGAACTCTCACCTCTAGTGGTCTCGCATACATTGTACTTGATTGGGAATGCCAGCTGCACAATTTGTATTCAGTCACGAACATTAACTTTTTTCAGCTTTCGCCACATATATATAGGTAATACAATTAAGCAATCATTGATTGCGCAGGTGGTGGTAACAATTCTTTAAACCAAGTTTGTGAGCTTGAAATAAACACAAATCTCATTGTGTTTAGACATTCGTTGAACAACATAGCAAAATTACTGTCAGTCACATGTACTGACGCGTTTCGACATTCCATGATCTTCATCAGAGTACGACGCAAACTGACTAGCGATGATCAACCGCAATGAATATATATGGAAAGCAAACATGATTTAATTATTATTACCACCACCTGCACGATCAATGATTTTTTATTTGTATTGCCTTTTAGAATTGCCCGAATTTTATCTATGCATGTCAATGATATGCGAATCTAGCATGGCTACGTTTCGTTGTGATTTAATCCTCCTTAATTTTAATTATTTTGCTGAATCCTAGATATTCTAAGCATTCATAATTAAAATGTTAACATATTTGCAGCTAGTGTCGTTTAACAAACGCATAAACATATCAATTTTACAGAGTAATTTATTTGCTCTATTATGATGTTTATTATACTTTACAACTTTACTCGGCTTCGTCTAGACATAAATTCATGAATGCTTGTGTCAAAGCATCGACATATTTCATTCTGACTAAGCTGTTTTAGATAGAGATCACAAATCCAGGAGTGTTCCTCATACATACTACTCCATGTCATCCATTAATGCACGTCTCTTTGGTTCCTTGCCATAAACGAATTTAATATTCAAAAAATCTTCTTCGTACAACAAGTAATAATGAAATAATTATCTTGTTACCCTACCGAAAAGTTTAAATCAAATTTAAGTCCTTTAAGTAGTCACCTATATTTCATTTTCCTCTTATAGAATATACTCACATTCGGATATCAATTGAAAGTAGCTTAATGTGAATGATATTTGAAATCATTCCAACTATAATGCATTTATTAATTAACAAATGAATGCATGAAAGGACGGAATAAAGATTTGGGAGGGTTATAATAAAATAAACAGTTCCGTAATTATTTCGGTATTGAGCAAATAACATGTAACATGTGGAACCATATTTTAGACAAAATTATAAAATAGAAATTAACATCAGTTGTCATAAAATAGTGCATTTGCGTGAATCGCATCACTCAAAGTTAAAATTGTTAAGTTTGTTTCTACATTGGAGCTCGACGATGTGACAATACGCTAAGTTTAATACCTGTACATTGTTTATTCGAACAACTATGCTATTGTTTAAATGTTGAGGATATCTACATCTAACCGAGCTGCCGCAGCTGGGATGTAACAAGCTTGAGTACATCTCTAAGTTAGACACAAAATTTGTTTTCTAGATGACAATATTTCACACAAAACATACGTGGTTTATAAAAATACCCACTTAGCTATTCATATTAGGATAGTAAGAGAATTTATTTTATATTTTCATAAGTATACATGGTTTTGTCAGACTCACAAGAAACTGGTAACTGATATAGTTAAACTTAAAACTTGTTAGTGCAGTTGTGCTTTGCGGAAGCAACAATGCAATTGTTGTTTCAGTGCAATTAACGACATCTGATTGTAATGCCAATATCAAATACCATGCAATTAGTCTATGGTCGCAACTGCAATTATCTCTAGGATACAAGTTGAAATATTTTAAATGATAAAATAGTATTCACATGGACAAGTTTATGTAATGTAATTTAGTTATGAATAGATCGAATGGGAGTTAGAACATTGGTGCTTTACAATATTGTACAGATGGAAAGATAGTTGCTTTAAAAGATGGATTACCAGAAATATTATTAAATAAATGATACATAACAATATTGTGGATTATCAATTATTTTAATAAATATTTATTTATATATATTGATAACATGATAGTGGAAAACGAAATTGTGGACCTACTGCAATTATAAATTACATTAATATGACTGCAAACTGGATTCAATCCTTAGATTATATTTATGTCTAGAGAGAGATGGCTGTTGAGAAATTGTTTTTGCTCTTAGTGATTGTTTTCTCTCTCTCTCTCTCTTACACACACACACACACAATCTCATCTTTGGTGTATTCTCTTTTCTCATTCTTACGACTTGACAAATAATTTATTAAGGAATTTAATAAAATAATTTATTAATAATGCTTTCCTGATGAAGTTCTCTTCACGTTATGGTCCAAGATATAGGAGGCATTTAAAAATATTATATGTGAATATCTTCTGCAATTTATTCTTGTTTTGAAAGATTCCAGCATTTATATTCATAGTAAAGGTTGTGAATCTATGGAAAACGCTAATTGTCCAAAACATTCAGAATAAACATGTGGTGAACATACACAACCTGTATGGCTGAGGTAGTATGATCTAGGCAACTCTTCACTTGTAATTTAATGTCAAACATCAGTTTGCATGTCATAATTTGGTTAATGCATTTTGGTGTGTTATGCATCCGCGCGTTACTTTTAATCGCTCAACTGGACTTAAACGTTTTGTTAATAAATTGTGCAACATTCCTATGTATCGAGCATATTTTATGATAATGTATTGAGAAAGATGATTGCAATCATAATGTGCAACATCCATACTAGATTTTAAGCGCTGCAGAGTTAACAGATAGCGATTTCAAACTACATGCCGTGCGCAACTTTCGCTCAATCTAGCAAGAAAAGCTAATTATATATTGCTCTTCTTGGTGCTTAACAATTGCTTCACTGCAGTGTAATGTGTACCGTTCTTCTTATATAATATTTAAGTTTACGAAATTCGTAACAGATAATTTTAGACCGTTCTGCATTGTGTTTCAATTTAAGTTTATGGATATAGCTCACGGACAGGCAAAAATTCGTTACTTCCTCTATTCCACGGTGGAATTAAATGCTTCTTGTACAAATTCTTTAACTTTGAAAAAATACACAAAAAACAAAGAAGAATTAACTTTTAGATCAATATGAATTGTGCACAAAGGACAAGCAAATATTATTCGCAGAGGGCGAAACGAATGTGCCGTGTGAGCATTCATCTGATAAGCAAAAGCATTTTTATTACTTTGGTCCTGTACTCCCTAATCAACCAACAAGGATCTAATGGACAGGGACTAACCAACGGTTCGTTTCCAAGCAGCGATGATATCAGTAAAGTAAGTACTCATTTACAAAAAATGGATTAATTTAAAACACTTTCATTATAATAATAAGTGTTATTATAATTCTATTTATCATTATTATTATTAATATTTTAATAATTATTATTATTATTATTATTATTATTATCATCGGATTTAGACGAGGCAATTTATTTTATATATTGAATTAAACATGTTATGCAAAATTAGCCCAAGAGCCAAAACTAATTGTGCCATGTGTACAGTATGAAAAAAACTACTGTCAGTTTCGTGTAATCTGTATTTCACTCAAAAATTGATCCGATAATAATAAAATGGTCTTCAGTATTTCCACGATTTACATACTTGGCCTGTCACTTTGCACAATCAGTTTTGAAAAGATCCGATTGAACCACATTTCCAAGTACGCATAGAGCTGGGTGCTGATTCGTCCCTTTTCCTCCAAAGGCTTCAACATCGTTCGTACTAACCTCTAGAAATGAGGCACAGAGCAACAATCGAAGAATGTAAATCGTGAAAAATCTAAACGTGACGTTGGCAATGCGCAATCATTCAAGAGATATCTGGCAGAGAAATAGTGTTTATTTCGCTTCAAAAAAATTCATTTTGACTATTAATTTTCATAACTAGAATAATAAACTTTTGCTTATATTTTTCGTAGTTAGTATTTCATTTTAAAACATAAAAGTTCAACAAATAAATATTGATTTTATTAGCTATTTAGAACTTAATTATTTCCTTGGAATTTAAACAGATTTTTCCTATGAATTTATTAATAAATGTGATATTTGTATCATAATTAACGTTTAAGCGTAAAATGTTATAGCCTTTTACATTATTCGGATGGAATATTATTTGCCTACCAGACTATTAGTTGCTCAAAAACAATTTAGCAATCCTCATTAAATTAGATTAAAAATATTTCCAAACTATTATTTAAGTTAAATGGTACGAGAAAGTAAGTTTTTTACATAGAATTTTTACATAGATTAAGCATATCGAAAGATGTGCCGAAAAAGTCTTCTTTTTGTTATCTAGCCCATTTCAGTTTGAACTTATTTTACTTATGAATCTAAGCAAGTCGTCGATCAAACTCAAGCAATGATGAAAAGATACAACACAGTTCATAACATTCTTGATCATAGGTATTATAATGTTGTTGGCTCTATTCATGCACCGTTTCTATAACGTTTTGTAACTAAATCATAATAACTATAGTCCTGTCGGAGCAAATTGCTTATCTCAGATAATATTTTGCTAATGTAACATAGTTACAATAAGGTTTTGAATCAATTAAAGCAAATAACTGAAATATTTATGAAACTTGCATTTCTATCTTTTCTATAATATATTGAGTACTAAAATAGTTAAATTCTATCCTACTTTACTTTAAATCAAAACCACGTATCAAAATGTTAGTAATCACTAGTAATATAAGAAAACAAAAATAAGGAGTTCCTTCCATTGACTAGAAGGGTAAATATAAACATCATTACTTCGTTAACTAAGATTAGCATTGATACGAATCCATGCTTGTAGACAAAAGAAAACATAAGTGATCTATGGCTTAATGTTGAACCTAATATCACAGAATATTATTTATATCCACGAGTTTCGACATCCTACTTTAGCTCATGTAAATTTTTATTTGTCTGAGAATATACAATATAAAGGAAGATAAAAACATGCCTTCGTATAGGATTTTGCATACATTGAAATATCTGTTTTTTGCTTTACCTATTAAAAAATTAGTTGTGTCTTAATATTGAAGTCCTTAATTGCGTTTTCTAACAGTGGAATATTTAATATAATAATTATACTAATACTACTACTACTACCATACTACAACTACTATTATTATTACTACTACTTATAATAATAATAATAATATATAATAATAATATCATAGTAATAATAATATATGTAATAATATATATAAAAATAATAATAATAACAGAAACAAACCGTAGATTTACAATGACTTAGGGATAGTAGGACGCAAAATTTTAGAATATTTTCTAAACCAAATTAAAAAATTCGAGAAAATGTCCCAACATAAAATTGTCAGATCAGCTAAACTGAGAATAATTCTTCGGAAAATTTTTATCTTTTTCAAAGATACTATTTTTATTTTTGCTTGGTTTTAGTCGGTTGGAGGATACAGTATACTGAACGTAAAACCAAAGGGTAAGCCTTTTGATTGATTTATAAATTTTAAAAAATGTTAAATATCTTAAATTTCCATATGTAACAATTATGAAGTTGTTAAAATGAAATTGCTAAACGTGAGTAACACCGAAATGCAGAATCTAATGTCGCCAAGTAATAATAAAGAATGTCACGCAGATTTGCAAGTCGGTCTCAATTCATCGTGTTCCTTTTACGAGATGCAGTTTTAGTAATATAAGATTAAAACAATGAAACCTCTACTCTAGCACTATGTATATATATGTATATATATATATATATATATGTATGTGTGTGTGTGTGTGTCTGTTTGTTGAATTGTGTCTGTTGCATAATGACAGATCGGCGGTGGATAATAAGAATTTCAGGTAGTACGATCTCCGAAATAGATTTCACGTGAAGAAAAGACTAGCCAGAAAACAAAAATTGCATCTGGTATGTGACACGGGTGCTGTATTGGCTAGTCATAGATTTCGACGAAAAAGCACCCCGGATCGTATTCCGTCCACGGCAAATTCTGGACATGATTTGAAGAGCTCCCCATAATAATGAAATGGGTCTCCTACATTAGTTGTTCTCACAACGTAATGCAATATAAAAGTTTAAACTGAAAATATTAACATACTTTAAATTCTGATATTAATCGCAAATCTATATATATATATATATATATATATATATATATATATATATATATATATATATATATATATATAATTTTTTCTTTGGAATGCAGGCATATATATATATATATATATATATATATATATATATAAACATATATCCATGGTGTCATTTTCAAGTGAGAAAATAAAAATAAATTTTATCAAAAATTTTATCTGATAACATTTCTTTTAATTTTTTGCACATGGAAATGGTACCATGGATATATATTTATATATACTGCCTGTATAAAGTACACAGAAGAAATAAGCAAATGAAATGCATCAAGTAGACGGGTTTTGTTCTTAATGGGTTCCAATAAAATGTTTGGTGTAACTGCTACAGTCCGGGCTAAAACCTGGGCACATATATATTATTATGCTATCTGTATGATACACCAACAAAATTTTAGTTACTCATTAACTTATGCATTTTGGTGAAAGAAATAAGTTAGTGTGCAACCTGTGCGTTAAATTGGTTGGGTTGCAAGATTCTTAAACAAATGTGTCTCGGTTTGAGCCCCGGCCGCGGAATTTGTGGCAGGTATTTGATGAGCGCCGAATACAAACGAAATTGGTCTACTTGAAGAATTGCATTTGCTACCTTAAGCAAGGTGTAGTTTATACTTTTGGGAGCCAATGTGTATATGTATATATATATATGTCTGCTACAATAATTTATTTTTAATTCAATATTTTTGTATTTATAAAACAACACTAAATGATATTAATAATTGTGCTTGGGTAAATATGGTATTTATGCACATAATTATATATATATATATATATATATATATATATATATATATATATATATATATATATATATATATATATATATATATATATATATATATTCTTATAATTAGGAAAACACAAATAACAAAGTGGATAAAGGCCATTTATTTCGTGAATACTAATCATCTCTTATACAATCATACATATTTATACATTTAGGGTTTTCAATTGATTATGCTAGTGGTAACAAATCTGACTCGTTTTTACTGCTGTTTCTTGTTTTGGCTAGTTGGTGAGTGTGTATGCGTTTGTGTTTGTGTGTATGCGTGTTTGCATGTAAAGGTCATTCTCGCAGTATTGCAAAGTGATGTCTGAGATCTGGTCATTATTGTTTTGATAGCTTGAGAATTAACCATTTGTGCGCATTGTTCACTGTTACATATACAAGTGCTATTTTTCCCAGTATAGTTGATCGTTTCACCTTGTTGCGCAAAATTGTCGTTTACACATGGAAACAGCGCCAGTGTGGACTGTAGTGCTAAGCTCTCACATTGTTTGGAGACTTCTGTCATCGTATGCGCTTCTGTTATTTCCACTTCAGTTTGTTGCCAATCCGATTGTACGTTTGTTGATTCTAGTCGAGGGCCTGTTTGTTCTTGGCTGGATACTAGTAGATTGTTGTTGAATTTTGTTATTCTTGGCCAGTCGATAAGAATATCATGTTGATGAAACTTTTGAATATTAAGGTCAGGTGCTTGTTGTTTTATGTAAAGGGCTTCATAGATAAATATTAATTTTTCTGATTTTGCTTTATGTAGAATTGTGAAATTGGTCGAATTGACAGGGTGCCCCGTTGCCAATATATGATCGGAAATAGCTGATTTTCCTGACGGTGGCAAGCCTTTGTTAATCAATTTCTGTGGCAAATGTTGCTGGATTCTGCTTATCAATTGCTTCTTCGTACGTCCGATATATGTGCTACCGCACATACATGAGAATTTGTAGACTTGAATGATTTGGAGAGAATTGGCAATTGATCTTTGGCATCCAACCTCATGATTCTCTGTGTACTAAATGTCCTATTAACTTTAACACTGGGAAAGTTGTCCTTAGTTATTCTATTCAGCCACTATGCAATTATTGAGGCTGGTACGTCGCCTCTAAATGGTAAGTTTAGTACACAGAGAATCATGAGTTTGGATGCCAAAGATCAATTGCCAATTCAAATCACTAAGTCTCATTTTCCTAATTATAAAAATACTGTGTTAAATTAAAAGGCATGGAACATTATAAAAATGCATATATATATATATATATATATATATAACTTTCTCCAGAATTTACTCTTATAGTATTTGTATTATTTGAGAAAATAAGCATAAAGATAACTGAAAATATTTCTAGTTCTCGCCTATTCGATCAATTGATCGAATCGAATTATTCAAGTTTTTATATATTCACCAAACACATTGGCCTATATATTCACGTGAAGCATAATTGATTTCATCAAAAGCAGCGGACATTATTAATAAATAAATAAATCGATACATAAATACATATACATTTAAAAAAATACTGTCATATGAAATCTAATGGTAGGATTTTGATTATATACATGGCAGAATAAAATAATCATTGAATGAGGTAACAAAATCAGTTCATCCGGTAGACCGGATTCGTCCTTCTTCTTCAAGAACTGACCAAAATTTGTCGCTTCGAACCAGAAAACATTTGCTTTGAAGTCTTTATCCTTTTTCTACATTTATGCGAATATGAAAAGTTTGTTCTTCCTTCGAAATAATCAATAACCAATCAATCAAGGTATATATATATATATATATATATATATATATATATATATATATATATATATATATATATAATTTTATTATAAACACTACTAGAAAATTTTAACGAGAACACTCAGATAACTGAATTTGCTATCTTACATCGGTTTTATTCCCATGAATTGGCAATTTAAGACTGTTTAGTTTTTTCTTACTAAAATTATTTTCTTAAAAGAAAATACCAATATAGTGGATGGACGAATGTTCATTTTAGGCTAAAATATGCTTAAAATTATTTAAATAACGTTTGTATACATCAATTTAAGCACCAATCCTATTTCATATTATAAGTTCTATGAAATAGCAAAACTGACGTCAGTCGCACTTATTCGCACGTTTTGAACTTCCAAAATAATTAAAACAGAATGAGAGAAAACTGTTTAATTTAGCTAAAATTGCATAGCATACAAAAGGATGTGGAATAACAAATGCGGCTTTAATTACTATAAGTCTTGCATAAATTTACATAACGAAAATGTCCTCTGCTCTATTTATTTACACTCCCGAAAATAAACTTTTGTAACTTTTGTCACACGCATTTAATTTGTTCAATTATGCATTCATTTTTTGCGGGGATCGTTAAAAAAGTAGCCTCTCCAAACTTCAAATAATTTTTTTGGTTTCATCCTTTTGAGACAGATTGCCGCCGAGCTCTGACAAATGTTATGGAAGGTCGAAATACTTGAATGTTGATGTACATTGCGCAACCTTGACCTTATTTCTTTATTTTCAGTCTTTTTTTTCTTGTGCGGGACAATTAATAGCACTTGTAGACCGGTAAAATCTTGAATCCATATATTCCCAGGTGCACCGACTTGATTGGTGGGTTCTCACTTTTCTCTTCATTCTGAGGCCGTCCATTTGCTGCTATTCAGAATATGACGCTGAAACCAGATTTTCCGATTTTTATCCGAATTTTCGGAACTTCATTTCCAATCCCACTCTCAGGGTTGACACCTTACTCCCAGGAAAAAAACCATTTGTGTTAAATGTGTTATCCGCATTTCAGACAGATCAATTTATATTTATTTAACTTCCTAAAGAAACTTTTATTGTCTGTCTTCATATCCGATCTTAATACTTATTCTTTTATACTCACACGTATACACAAAATTATTCACATCACCCACACGCACACAACAACCTATACACAAATGTCTTCTCTAATCTAAAGTGAAATTTATAGAAAAAGTATAAGCAAACCATATGGATTGACATACACGCCCATCCATGATGTCTCGATTTAAAAAACATTTTCCCCAACACGCTGAAGGATGTACAAACACATTTATTCTAATCATACTCCACTAATCCTCAAATTCACGATTTATCTAATCTCATACTGTGTGCAACAGTTTATAGAGGGAGAAGTTAGTACAATTTTTGAAAGTATATTGTATAATTCTATAGTTTGGACAAGACGGAATACGGAGCCCACATTAAAGAATGGTATACCAATGAAGTACACTTTCATACTCATATCCTGTACAAATTTAATTTTTCAATTAAATATCTGTGTCCAAACCATATAAATATCTATTTATATATAAAATTAGATTTAAGCAACAAGGTCGGTCCCTAGGATTCACCTAGGGTATATAATATAGTAGCAATTAGTATATTCATTTATTATTTACTTAATTATATAAATTTATATTCACATCTTATATATTTATTTTCATTTATATAAACGTCTTATCGTTGTTTCTAATGCATATATAGATAATGATATAAGTAAGCATTTGAATTCTTCCCACATCTTTGTAATTTTACGTCTATCCATCGCCTTATATATATGTATATATATATATATATATATATATATATATATATATATATAGTGTATAAGCCTATATGAATTGCTTTATAAACTTAAACATGCAAATCTATATCGAATAAACCAAATCAATAAAACAAATTTGTTAATATTTAGAAATATCTATTTATATGTCCCAGTAATATATATATATATATATATATATATATATATATATAACATATATATATATACTATATATATATATATATGGGCGTATAAATATCAATAGGCAAAATGAGTTGAATTTCAAGTACTTACTATTAACCCTGAGTATATAATATATCTATTTTACTTTAAATGTTGTTTTTTGCGAAGAACTAATATACATGCAAGTATATATTAGGTATGGCGAACCTAGTAAAAAATTATTTCAGTTGTGACCAGAAGGATAAACCAAAGGCAGCATGAACTGAAAATATAATCTCATGCGCCAGTAAGCACGAAACAAATGTGCATGAGGTTATACTTTCCGTTCAGGCTGCCTTTGGTTTATCCCTCTGGTCAAAACTGAACTAATTTGTTACTAGGTTCGCTACACCTAACCTAGTAACAAATTAGTTAAATTGTGACCAGAAGGATAAACCAAAGGCAGCATGAACGGAAAGTATAATCTCATGTACATTCGTTTCGTGCTTACTGACGACACATCAGGAGGAGCAGATATTACGCCCTTTAACCACTATATATTTGGGTGAGGAATGTGGGATAATAGGACTGTACGAATATATGGTGTCTAAAGGACATAATACCGGCTTCTACTGATGAGTCCTCAGTATGCACTATACAAATGTGAATGAGATTATACTTTCCGTTCATACTACCATTGGTTTATCCTTCTGGTCACAACTTATCTAATTTGTTACTAGGTTCACAACACCTAATACAAACTTGCAAATATATTACATCTCCGCAACAAACAGCATTTAACTGTTATATATTGTATTAAGTGATGTTATGCTTACCGCGAAATGTGATAACTGATATCGATTAATTTCAGAGTGTATATGTTTACTTGAGTACCAGGTGTTAAGAAATTTTTGTAATTCTCAATTTCGGTGAACTATAGCATAAATTGATATCCATCAGGTTGGTACCATGCACCGACTCGGAAACCGTAGTGTTAGTACCATGTAACTTTTCGGTACAATAATGTTGGTATCGGTTACTAAGAAAATAGCCATAGTGTTAGTATCCTTTACAGACGCGGTATATATATTATATAGTGTGAGTTAGCGTTGAAGTCGCATATACACATACACATATAAATATATATTAAAATATTTAACAAATTTGTTTTGACTGATATAATATATCCATTGAGGTACTCACATGGTTGCTTACATGATATTAATATTATGTATTGTGCATAAACGTATATATGCTGAATAGATGGATAATTATAAAAGTTTTGGAAGAACCGTTATGGTTGCTTATATGATTAACTATATATAAATAAGATATAGTGTGTATACATATGTATAAATGGGTATTTATATCCAATATGTGGGTATAAATAAATATAAATAAGTAAAAAATAAATAATTATACTTATTGCTAATATATTATATACCCAAGGTGGATCGTAGGAACCCAATTTGTTGCTTATATATAATTTTACATATACATAGATAGATGTATGGTTTTGACACCGATAATTAAATGAAAAATTAAATTTATACTGGGTATGAGTATAAATATTTATTTAATTGATGTACCTTACGTTAGTGTAGGCTCCGTATTCGTTCTTGTCGAAACGATAGAATAAAACTTTATTCTTTCAGTAGATTTACTAACCTCTCTCTCTATAATCTATTGCACTCAGGATGAGATTAGGTACACCGGGATTTTGGAGATGAATGAAATATGATTTTTTTAAATTTGTTGATTATTTTACGCGTCGGAAAATGTAATTTAAAAAATTGAGAAATCACGACAGGCGTGTATGTAATTCCACATAATTTGTTTATACTTATTCTATAAATGTCACTTTCGATTTGTGTACACATATGTTTGATTGTATGCCAGTATTGACAATGTTTGAGGGTAATGAGATAATTTTATTAGTATACATGTAAATATAAGAGAATAGGTATTAAGACCGTATTTAAAATAAATATAAATAGATCTGTCTTGAATGAGGATACCACATTTGCCACAAGTTGTTTTTTCCTGTGAGTGTGGTGTCAACTATGATGATGAGACTGGGAATAAAGTATCGAAAATTCAGAAAAGAGTCTGAAAATATGGTGCCAACGTCATTTGCAGACAAGCAGCTGATTTAAGGGACAAGTGAGAACCAATTAATCAAAACCAAATAAAGTCGGTATAACTGGAAATGTAAAGGATTCAAGATTTTACCTACCTACGGATGCTACCAATTGTCCTGCACAAGATAAATGCGGACTGGCAACAAAAAACGCGTTAATATTTTTGTCATAATAATAATTTGTGCTAATTTAGTGAGATAACTTTTTCATTCTGGAGTAAAGATGTTTTGGGATTTGTTTCAAATAGTAACGTGTTCCAGATATGGCATAAATATCTTTCTTAATCTCGAATTTACTAAAACATTTACAATGGGGTTCTGTTCAATAGATTTAAGTGCTGTATCAAATGTACTAGAGCCTAAATGAAAATAAGATATTTAGCATGATTGTTGTAATCGGATGTCTATTATCATTTCAAAAGATTTTTGAGTATGATTACGTATAATAATCATTAACTGAAATTGACTTACGATGGTAAGTTTTAATAAACGACATAAAATTTAGACGATTTATACTGAATATATCCATAAAAGAATGCATTTTACTATATTGCTGATTGAAGTTTTATTGCTAATTACCCTTTCCATGTATAAAAATCAAAATAAATTTTCTCAGCTACAAGGATAGTTTCTTTCTCATTTTATTCACAAGTATCTACAAATGAACATATATAGTTTATAAAACAAAACAATCAGAAAACTTAAACGTGGAGCGAGTGTTACGTAAGGGAACAAGATATGTATTTTGTCCTTCATCACTATTTCGAGTTCAATGAGCAAACATGCTATATCTGATTGCATAAGTGAGGCTGCAATTTGAGTATCCACATAAAATTCCAAAAATCTCATGTCTGGAGAACATATGTACCACATTTTAGTGACAAGCTGCTCAATTGCATACTTTAATTCGCGTTGTGATTTGAAACATGCGTTTAAATTGCACTGCTTTTTTCATTCGAGTATTTAATCATCTATTAGAAAATAATTGATTGTGGGGTGATGATAACAATTCTTTTAATAAAGTTTGCGAGCTTGAAGTAAATACTAATCCCATTGTATTTAACCACTAGTCGAACAACATAATAAAACTACCGCCAGCCGCAACGCACTGACGCATTTCGGCCTTTCATGGTGATCATCAGAGTACGAAGGAAAACTGACTAACGGGGATCTAATCGCATTGCATATATATGGAAATCAAAATTAGATATGCGGCTCACATATCTAGTAATCTTGCATTTTACTTAACTGTTTTTAGATTTCGCCACACATATATACATATAGAAAATACAATTAGAAAATAATTGATTGCGCGTGTGGTGATAAAAAATTCTTTAAATCAAATTTGCGAGCTTGAAGTAAACACAAAACCCATTGTTTTTAACCAGTCGTCAAACAGCATAACAAAACTACCGCATTGACGCATTTCGACATTCCATGATCATCAGCTGAGTACAACGGCAAAGTGACTAGCTAGGATCAAACCGCTTTGCAAATATATGGAAAACATAATTAGATATGCTGATTTCAAATGTTGTAGTCTTGCATACATTGTGTAGCCGACATTTCCAGTCACGTACAATTTATGCAAGAGGTGAGAGCCTCATATCTAATTTTGCTTTCTGTATATATGGAATGCGGTTTGATCCTCGCTAGCCAGTTTGCCGCCGTACTCTGATGATGATAATGGAAGGTCGAAACGCGTCAGTGCGTTGCGACTGGCGGTAGTTTTGTTATGTTGTTCGACGACTGGTTAAATACAATTGGATTGGTATTTACTTCAAGCTCGCAAACTTGATTTAAAGAATTAATTAACTAGTCATTTTTGCCATTCAATATACACACAAACATATATATGCATTTTTCTCGTCTATATATACTTCTAGGAGAAAATAAGGAAGAAATGTTTCTTGTATATGATGATGTTTCGTTTTATTTTTTAACATGAAAAGGATACTACGAAATGAAGCTAGCATACCACAAAAAGTTTGGGTTCTATCGTGTATAATGTAGTCGCGTTCATTGATTTTTAATTGTATAGCCAATCAGTTTTTATAACTTAGATGCGAGCGCTTAGAAATATATGTAAAACTAGAATGTAGCACTGAAAGGTTTTTATTAAAAATGCATTTTAATAGGAAGTTAGCCTTCAAGAGACATTGGAATCTACCACGTTTTAATGGAATTTAATATTTCCTTTTACTGCTCAAAACATATCCAGATTAATTAATGAAAAAAGTCAAATTTTTTGTTTACGAATAATTTTATCCGAACTTGAATGAATTTAGGCAGGAATGTAGTTCAGACTTTACTATACTTAAGGTGGGAACAATTTTCTTTTTGCCTATTATATAAAGTGCGTATATATTTTATTGTATAAATTATGGAATATTAATCAATATTATACATACGCTTTAAGCTGGACTAAATTCTTCTCCAATGCACTTTGAAATCAATTTTGCTTCAAGTTGAATCGAGCTTTGAGTCTTACAAAAAATATCAACCGCATAATGCATCCAATTCTGCCATTCGCAATCTATTTATGAACTGTTGTACCAATGTAAGTGACTAGAATCTGTACTCATTTATTAGCAGTTACTCCAATAAATTTATACTAGGAATATGCCTAGAAGTTTGCGCTGGACATTTATATAATGGTTATTGACCACGTATATTTTGGGTTTGAGATATAGTGATGGCTCCTATTGCTGAGACGCATGTAAAGACGACACATGCATAACTGTGTTTAAATCCCTAGTTTATAATGTGTTTCGTATTTCCACGTGATTATACGTACTTACATGTGTCTGACTACTTATTACATAAAGTCTTGTGATAGTCGATGGTGTGTTTGATCCTATGGTTTTTATGGAATATTAAATTATTTCTCTATAACAAATCCATACAAACGGTAATAATTCTCTAGTGGAAAGACTAAGTGAATCCTCTTGGAACATCAGGTATATTTTTACCACCAGATTTTGAAAATATCTTCGTTTTATTTTATTTTAACTTTTTGCTTGACTCGACAAGCCATGAATCTGTCCGCAGTAAATAAGCCCTTACCACCTTCATAAAGGTGTACCATGTGCCTTACTCAAAAGTTGGAATTTTTAGATTATATTTCGTATCCTAAACCTCCCAACGAATTTATTTTTTGGTTCAGTTTCAAGGTTATTCGAATGACATAGTTAGCTCCTATCCTCCTGATAATTTTGACATTAACTATTGAACGGCTTTGATCGTGAATATTATACAAACCTTATTTTGCCTAACTAAGCCAATTGAATGGACCCAAGGCAGTACTCACGGGACTCCTGATGGGACGATACTTGGTTCGATCAACAACGGATCTAAAAACCACACTTTGATTACCAATGTGCTAATGCCATTGACTATTGAATTCAGGACACATCGCTTTGTTGTTAATCTCTTTTAGGGATGCGATGAACACTGCTCTGCATTGAGCATTTTTCCATTTTTAACAATAGCTTCATCACTACAAGACGTGTTACTGAAAATGATTCTTCTCTTGACCGACAAAATTCTGTAATATCCTTCAACAGCTATCCATTCTACGGAGAATTATTGACCATTCTTTCTTCGAAATAGCTCGGAATACTGATTAGTTATTTCATTATTCTAGGTTACGAAGAGCCAAAAACTATACGTTTATGTACTAAGTCAAGCGTAACCAATAGCAGCTTAACTCATCTTGGACCGGAAGCATGTGAAATAACTTGCTACATGGCTGATTTATTTTATGAATTTTGTTTGGTGTAATTATTAATAGCTGTATTTATGCTTATTTAACTGTTTACGCTTAAGTTTGGCTGGCGTCAATGGTTAGCATATTTGTAATCAGCGCTGTGGGATTGCTTGGTGTTGCTGTGGTACCAATTATTGAGAAAAGCTACTCAAAGCACGTCTTGGAGTTTCTGGTTGCCCTTGCAGTCGGCTCACTAACAGGTGATGCATTTTTGCATTTGCTGCCTCATGTAAGTATAATAGATAAATCTATTAAGTGGATTTTTTATTAATTTTTGCTATCCTCACTGCAATTTTTGCAAATATTTATTTAAAATGACAACAACTCAGCATACATCGTTAACAAGATTTGTTTCATCTTTTTGCAAAAAAAAGTTTTCAAAAATCGGTAATGTTTCGCTCTTATAGCATCATTTTTGTGTCCTTTGTGAAAGTAAATTGTTTGCACACCTATTTTCATAGTTCATGATTCTTGTGAAATTAGCTTGATTAACAATGACATTGATTTAAACCAAATTACACTTAATATGAGAGAGAGAATTTGAACCCAGCTCATTATTATGTTGAAGTTGAAATAATTAATGAAACTCATGGATTTAACCAAAATTTTGATTAAACCACGTTTATCCATAATGCAGTAACAATTGCCTGTCCAAAAATATTGTTCGCAATGTTTGTAACTGAACAAATAATTTGACACACCAGTTTAGCAGATTTTTCTTCTTAGTTATAATAGTATAGATTTTGAATGCATACCAGTCAAGAGGCTTTAACGGAATATGAAATTTAATTTTAAATTAGAACTAAACCGTGTGTGGAAGTATACATTTATTATAAGGTAGGTATGTAAAATAACGTTAAAAGAAGGCCATTTCCTTTTCGCCAGTACTTAATTCTACTGTAATTTCTGACAATTTATACAATCATATTTTAAAGCAAGGTCAATAAAGTTTGAATAAAAACAAATAAAATAAAAAAAACAGAAGAAGGGAAACGTATATACTAGGAAACGTGCATATACACACATGCCAAAAAATTAACATATACACGCTTCTTTCGTTTATTTAGCTGATAATTATGAATGTTGCATACACGTGTCTCAGCTGTGCGTATTTCTTTTCGTTTTTAGCTTTGAAGAACACTTGGGAATCCATCTTCTTATTTGATTTTTATAAAACGTGTTCAGCCAGTGCGAAAAGGTTCTTCCATATGCCAGCTGTCCGTAGTCTAAAACGTTCGTGAATTCACTTCCTTAATAATCGGTTAGTCCGGCTTACATCTCACGTTAGGCTTCTATGGCTTTTGTATAAATTAAATATCCTGAACTGTTTGATTGCAGGCGTTGTGTAAGATAATCAAACATAAATTGTGTTTTAGGCATCCGAGAAGTCCCTGCATTTTTAATATTATAAGTAATTATTTTGGTGGTGCGTCCCCTCTGAAATGTATACTGGCATATATTGTCCATTGCTTCGATACGGTTGCATTAATTTTTGTTATATCTTATGCTTCACTTTTGCCTCAACAATAAAGGGGAAAGTTTCCTCAATTGCTGAATACATAATTTGTAAAAATCATAGCCGAAATCAAGCAGATTTCCGTGCTCTCCAGAGTTAAAATCGAAAGAACATTATACACAGCTAAGGCTGTTATATGCACCGTTCTTAATCATCACATAAATAAACAAAGGAAATTTAAACATTTTATGAGTATAAACTAGTAATGGTTTTTTTCGAGTGTGCATACACGTGAATCCAAGACTGTAAGCTTTCCGCTTACTGTTTGTTGATATAGTATCTGTGTTTAATCCAACTGTATCCTCCTTGTTTTACAGGAAATGACTATAGAATGTAACGCTCCGGCTTGAAGGAAGTGTCGTGCGACTTCGCTAAGAAGACCAATAGGGAAACGGAGAAGGAAGTACTATATATGGCCCTTAACACGGATGGAAAACGTTCACCGACAAATGCTGTGAAAGTTTATGAATTTTTGCAGTGTTTGGGTATTCAGAAGTTCTTCTAAACACTTGTTCTGTCCGCCTGTTCTTTGGCTGGTGATTCTTTGAGTAGATGCACCTGAATTAGTAAGATTGTCGAAGCAAGATATTTAGTTATATTTCGAAGGCCAAAACTTGTCTGGTTGAAGAAATGCGGCAACACTGAGGTGACTGGCGCACGTCGAAATCCGATTAATAGATGATCAATTTCGTATAAATGGATAGGCAGCAACAGGAAGATTGGAATGACTGAAGAATATGTGACAAGAAACACAGCGTGGTAAACGCAAGTAGAAAAGTTGGCGTAGTTCGTCAGTTAACAGAGAAGTCGACAGCAATCACACGTAGCGAACAGAGCAGAAAGTGTGTTGCGTAGTAATTGTTTCGTGCTTATGTAGATGCGAAGTTGCACTCAATTGCTCAACGATAATTTTGCGCGTTATCTTTGGTACAGCGTGTAAAAATTTGACAATATATCGGCAAAATAATCTGAGCTGGTCCAGAATGTACCACAATTTAAAGTCGAGTTGAGTTCTACTAAAAAGATGATGGCCTTTTTCAACTTTGTTGTCCAAATTTGCTTTGTAATAAATGGGAATTTTCACAAAATGTCTATTTCTCAATTAAACGCACACTAATTGCTGAACTAAAAATTAAACAAGAATATGAAATAGGTGACAGAAATCAATGAAATTCTAACCTTTAACAAAATATTGGACAGTTATCGTTTAAATTGATAACTTGTTCAATTTAGTTACTGTTGCTCAGTGTCACTTATATTTTAATTTACTTAAGACTGCTAAAAATAATATAATGTTTAATTTTACAGTCAGTCAGTTTTATATTTTAGTCATTCAAATTGAGAAAAAGTACTGTATTGAAGCATAAAATTATTATAAAAAAATTCTATGATACATAGCTAAATAAAATATATTTGGAAATAAATTTTGTGTCAGCTAGAGAACAGCGCGCACACGTATGTTTTATGTCTGTATGTTTATATGTGCTTCTCGCTTCCTTTTTGTTGATGTAAAATGTTTTCATTTAATCCCACTTTATCCCCATTGCCTTTCAAAATTTACTTGTATATAATATGGATTAGACCGATACTAGAATATGCTGCCGCTACTCGGAATCCATTAAAAAAGGGTTTGTCCAATGAGATAGAAGCTGTACAAAGAAAAGTTGTGAAACAAATTATTCCTACCTCCTGCACTATATACGCCACTAGATTACAGTTTGTATCACTGCATAAAAGTTTTCCATTTGAACCAGTGGATTGGTGCCTATATGAATCCAATAAGAAAGAGTCATGAAATTGGAAC
This sequence comes from Eudiplozoon nipponicum, assembly GCA_029291075.1. Lineage (NCBI taxonomy): Eukaryota > Metazoa > Platyhelminthes > Monogenea > Mazocraeidea > Diplozoidae > Eudiplozoon > Eudiplozoon nipponicum. Next base: position 28,228 of record JAQBSW010009490.1, read on the forward strand.
TAGATCTGGATATTTGGCAATATCTCTTCCTTTGTTGGGGAATGTTGCGAGCAAATTATTCTCTTTTTCGAAAATCTACAAAATTTATAATCAATTGCCAAAGGGGCTTAGAGAAACGCCTCCATCTAAGATGTCTTTTAAATTTTTATCTACTGAACTAGAAAAAGTTTACAATCCTGCTCTAATTTTTTATTTTGATTATGATTAACTTTCTCATGGTTGAATAAAAGACAAGGATAATTGTTATCAGAAACATAATTTCTTGAGATTTTTATTTCTAAGT
>JAQBSW010009491.1:0-28505 GCA_029291075.1 Eudiplozoon nipponicum
AAATTTCGAAACAATATGAGCATTCAACACTGCAATCTGCAACTGCGCTGTTACTAAGTGAAGAGAAAAGAATACGGAACAAGGGGAAACTAAAGAATACACTTGGAAAAATAACATTCGTACACGTAACAGCCAACAATGCGAACAGTTGGTTAACTCTAAAGCCAACAATAGAAGAATGACCAGATCTCAGACATCGCTTTACAATACATGCAAACAGGCACACACAGAGAATCATACACTAACGCATACACACTTATTTATCAGTCCAAACAAGAAATCGATTTAAAATCGAGTGAGACTTTTTTGCCACCCGCATAATCAAATGAAAACCCAGAATTTATATAAACGAAAGATTGTAAAGAGAAGTTTAGTATTCTCGAAACAAATGGCCATTATTATCAACTTTGTTATTTATATTTTTTCTTCCAAAGTAAGAAATATATATATATATATATATATATATATATATATATATTTCTCGTCCAGTAGCAGAGGACATTTGTCAAGTATATTACATTGATCAAATTTGAGATCTAGATATAAAAACCTGACTCATAATATACATACATTTGTCAGTATATACTAAGATCTTTATAGTGTAGAAAAGGCCATTTATCCATTTAACAGGTTTCGTCCTTATTGGAAACTCATCACGTACTGTCCAGAATTTTCCGCGATCAGGGCTTGAACCGGAGCATGTATCAAGATAGCAACCTTGATTAAAAAGATTAAATTTTGTAATGTAATTGACAAAGCAGAATTTCCACAACGCTCAGTCCATAAGTTTCAAAAATTCTACTTACTGAAATGGAATTAATTTAAAGATAGGCAAAGAAGATGTGCTCGAAAAAGTTTAGTGCAATACGGTCAGAATTTATAATAAATAAATAAGCTTTAGTAAATCGAGTTAACAGTGGCGTATATTGAGTTAGAAAGCATTCCAAAAGGATGACCGATTACCAGGCTTAGCCAATGACAATAAGCACATCGGGACTAAATTAATAAGTGTGATTTGTGAAACATGCCCAACCGTAAGTGACCACTAACTTACCTGCCTAAATGATACTATTGGAAGCTCTAACAATCAGGTAGACAAGGATTAATTCACCTTCGCTGACGATCTATAAACTTGCTTAAAAATGAAAAATTGCCAAGCTGCACTTAACAAAATTTCCTGACTTGTTTTATGATTAACACAGGCCTAATTCCAGCTTTTTGTTCATCGAAAATATTTTGGCAGTCTTTTTTAGTTCACTCATCAACACGTTCTAAAAAATAAACTAATGAAGCAAGAGCGATATATCCTCTACCCATGCCATTTATACTTCAGACTAACCTATCACTGGATAGTTGCGTGTCACGTTTTTGTGCATATAAATATCTATAACTGCTACGCCCATCCAACGTGCATGGTTCGTCTGAATATTGTTATTTTATCACTTATCTTGGCATAAGGTTATGAAGGGTGTATATGATTTATTGGGCTCCTCAACAGAAGATGGGAGGGCGACCTCACTTACGTCATGTCACATAGTGAGAATAAGACAAATGGTAAATCCATATTCAGCCACACTGCATAACTTAGTTAAACGTAGCCATAATGGATATATAAATATATATATATATATATATATATATATATATATATATATATATATATATATATCTCTTCTGCATTACGTGACTCGCAGATATCTAATGAAAGGTAAATTTGAAGTATAAAAGATATGGCTAGGTTAAATATCGCTTTTACCTCATTAGTTTAATTTGTCAAACTTGTGATGATTGGTGAACTAAAGCTGGCAGTCGCATATGTCTGCCGAAATATTTTCAATGTAAAAAACAATTGGATTTCAGACTGTAAGATTCGCAATACAGATCAGGTAATCACGAAAATTGACGGTATCAAGCACAAATAAATGATACGATATAAGCACATTCAAAAGCAATAAACGTGAAATTAGATTGATAATTATAATAGATCAGTAAATGAGAACTTATATCCGCTATCGTAAATCTGAGGTCAGTCAAGCTATCGACTACGACATTAGAAGGCCATTTTGTAAAGAATATGCCGAGCAATTATTAAAAGGTGTCTAATTTGAACTCATAAATGCTTAAACAAATTGTATAAATGACCAACATTATTAATTAGTTAAAACATTATCACAGTCTCGAGAATCAATTTAGATAACGGTTTAAACACGAAATGTTCGCAAGACTGTTTATACATTAAGATATTTAAATACAAGCTTTTATATAATTAGCTGTAAATTTCCCAAGGAAAAACAACAAACTTTGGCCGATATTAGTGTATCCTTTCTCATTTGCTTAAAAACATCTACAAATGAAACATTTTACAATCGTCTAGATGTAGTCAATCCAATTAAGCCTTATTGCCTATACAGGAAAGAAAAGACGCCATTTTGTTTGAATTTTCTATTAAGCAAAAAATCTTACCGGCGATATAAAAAACATGTGGAAATAGCTTTGACTAACACATTCACTGCATCGATGAAGTGCATTTGTATTTACAAGAAATGAAGGAAAAAAGTCATTAATTTCGACCACAAACAATAAATTTCAATAGGTTTTCATAAGTGGTTGATCGACTTCTGTAGACCGATCGAACTGATGACCAATATCTTGAGTGAAATCACTATGCAAATTAAACTTGTGTGTCAAATTGAATAATGCTTTTGTGTTACAAAATGTTTATTAAATTCTGAAATTTTCGCACAGTTAGCTTCACTATTTTATTGCAGATTATACGGCTCCGTGAATTAACAATGAGAAGCCCGGCCAATACAAATTGAAATTCCATCTACGGGTATTGAACCCGTATTGGAATTAAAGCTGGTAAAGATGCAAACGTCTCTTAATTACGAACTCATTCAATTTGGCAATTTCCTATATTAGGTGCCTTTGTGAAGTAAAGAAGTTTTCATTTTTAAATACATGAAAATGAAATAAGAAAGAAAATTTATAAATTCTGAAAAATGAGTTCAAAAATTCAAGCAAAAAATTTTTATTTGGATTTCTATTTGCATCTAACTTATGTAAATAAAGTTGTACCTCGTGATACGAGCAGCATAAATTACGAGTCTTTGAGATATCAGCCGGATTTCGGGCGCTATTTACGTTCGAGATACGAGCCGTGTTTCTGGAGCGTCCCGCTAGTTGGCGCCGAGGGTCGAGCATCATCTGAGAGAATCTCTCGTTCACTCATATGTGTTACTCGCTGGAATCGAAGTGTATCTTATGCGCTGTTCAATTTTTTGCTTGATTTTTGCGTGATTACTGAAATTTTTTGTGTGTTATCATGGGGCCGATGAAAGTGTGTGCTAAGGACAATGATGACAGGAAGAAGAAGATGATGTCGATAGAACTAAAGCAAGAAATAATAGAAAAACATGAGCGTGGATCACGAGTGATTGTACTCGCAGTGATCCATCACCGTAGTACATCGATAATTCGTACGTTATTGAAACAGAAGGTTGCCATCAAGAGTGCTACACCAGCAAAAGGAACAACACTTCTTTCCGAATTAAGGACAAATATCCACAATGAAATGGAGAAACTTCTGCTCGTGTGGGTAAAAGTGCATTTTTTAAAGTTTTTTTCATTTGAAATAAGGAATGTGTAGATTTAGTTTTAAAGTTACGAAAATAGTTTTAAGTTCTAAAAAAGCGCCCTTTACGTACGTGTCTAGATTTTCCTCATCCCTTCCCCCCTCCCTCCTTCTTGTCGTTCACCTTCGTTAGCCGCACTCGTCTGTCTCCAAATAAGACTATCATTCTAAGCAACACTTTTATTTCTTTATTTAATATTTTTTTATGTATTTGTTAATTATATATGTTTGTAAGTTATTTAAAAACATATCTTCATTCATAGTTTACAGTGGGTTGGGGATATTTCATATATCTTGAACTGATTAAATCGAATTCAGTTATTTTAAATGGGAGAAATTCGTTTGAGTTACGAGCCGATTGATTTACGAGCTCGGTTCTGTAACGAATTATACTCGTATCTGGAGGTAACACTGAAGAAAGTTTTCTATTTTTATATATAATGCCCATTGCCTTCGAATATTACACTGTACATTTCTTAGAAAAAAGAAAAACCACATTAATAACAATGAGTATAATGGTCATTTATTTCGAGACTATCAAACTTCATTTTACAATCTTTCAGTTATATACACCCTGGGCTTTCATTTGGTTATGTGGGTGGCAACTAGTCTGACTCGATTTTACTTATATTTCTTGTTTGAGCTGACTAGTAAGTGTGTATGCGTACGTGTCTGTGTGTGTGCCTGTTTGCGTGTAAAGGACTTGCTCGCTGCATTGCAAAGTGATGTCTGGGATCGGGTTATTCTTGTATTTATGGATTGAGAGTTAACCAACTGTCCGAATTGTTGGCTGTTACATGTACGAATGTTATTTTCTCGAGTGTAGTCTATCGTTTCACCTTTTACCACAATGTCGTGTTGTCCGCGGGACACCTAGTCAATTGGACCAATTTCTCAATTCTACATAAAGCAAAATCAGAAAAATTATTAAATATTTAGGAAGCCTTTATATAAAACAATATACACCTGGCCTAAATATTCAAAAGTTTCGTCAACATGACGTTCTAATCGACTAGCCCTTATTAACAAAACCAAAAAAAAATTACTAGCATCCAGGCAAGACCAAGCACCCCTCTCAACCAACCTCAAAACATTCGATCGGGCAACAAAATGAAATTTCGAAACAATATGAGCATTCTAGTAGTTTTCTTTCTTTACCAAATCATTTCGGCTATCTTTATCGGCAGCCTTCTTCAGTTAATCCATCTTCACCAGTTTTAAAAAAACCAAAATAATCAAACAAGCGCGATAGAGCTTTTGGCCATATTATTTAGAATTCGGACTCATATAGGCAGCCAAAATATTTTTGTAAAGAAAGAAAACTACTCACTCTCTTCTTCTATAATCTCGCATCAAATGTACCTGACGTGAGTTTCCGCGGCACTGTTTACTCGCTGTCACAAATAATTCTATTAAGCAGATTAGATTAGCAATACTATCCTCACTGATCGGGTAGTGGCAAAGATCAATGAAACTACGTTCGTGTGAAAAATATAAATTCTAAGTTAATAAAGTATTCAACCGACGATCTTCATAGTACAATAAATAGTTTAAACGCACCAGAACTTTAGCTGTGATGGTTATTTACTGCCTAAATCTTGCAAAATATGTTAATCTTAACCACATGTTCATTAAAAAATTATTTCTGCTATATTTTTATAGATGGCAACAATATTTACTTTTTTGATAATTTGTTAAACACATTCGGTAACGTATTGTGGAAACCTTAATTAATCTAAAAGAAGTTAAAACGTTTTGTTTGTATGTATGTATGTATTAGGTTTTGCGAACCTAGTATCAAATTAGTTCAGTTGTGACCAGAAGGATAAACCAAAGGCAGCATGAACGGAAAGTATAATCTCATGCACATTCGTTTCGTGCTTACTGACGACTCATCAGTAGGAGCCGGTATTACGCCCTTTAACCACTATATATTTGGTAGAAGAATGTGGAATAATAGGACGGTACAATCTCAGTTCATGCTGCCTTTGATTAAAAGTAATTGTAATCAGGGCCCGGGCAACCAATGATTGTTTAATTAAATAAATGTTCATTTCGAAACCACTTGCCCATGTAACGTTGTATCCGTTCGATAATGACAGATTGGGGCTTGTTAGTTAGGACTTTATGGCTAAATGGATGCTAAATAAGCTCTACCTAAAGGAAAGGATAACCAATACACATTAGTTAGTATATAATCGAAAATTGTGTTGTGTGCGGCAAAGTGGCTCAGTGGTTAGAGCACCAGTTTCCTAAGCAGACGTACCCAGGTTCAAGCCCTTTCCGCGGCAAATTCTAGCCAGTACATGTTGAGTTCTCAATAAGGATGAAACCGGTCTACTGAATGAATTGCTGTTTCTACACAATACAATTATTAGTTTATACTGACATATGTAAGTAATAAATGGGTTAGGTGCATATATCAAGACCACAGCCTTTATTATATTAAATCAATTTTCTATTATAAAGACTTTAAATACTTCTTCTGATTTTCGTCTATCTAGAAATTAATTTTGTCTAAATAGAAAAAAAAACAGTTAACAAAAATATTGTTCCAATATTTTCACATAAAAGAAATATGAATAATTATTATTCCGGATGGTGCAAGTAAAGCCACATAGTAATTCCAGAACACGAAAAATAAAAACTTAATGAGCAATAAGTATGTTGCAGTAAAGTATTTTGTTAAAAAGTACTGGCCAAGGAGTGACAGTCCACAAATGAAATAAAAAACTATAAATATTGCTGGCAATTGAATAATTGAAAATTTTATAAATTTTCTAAATAATTTTAATTTAAAACGCGTCGAAATTAATTGTGCAGAAACTTTATTACAACGTCGAATTGCCTAATAAACATTTAAGAGACTATAAGTCATACTTTCTGTTTCGTCTTACTCAACTTCATTTCTATGTCATAGCTTGCATAACATAGTACCAACAATCAAATTTTAAATAATTTATAAGTAAAATTATTATTAAGTTCGTTAAATTCTCACAACTGATGACATGCTATTAATTGAAATTTAAAAATGCGGCTGTATTTTTTTGGGCTAATATGTAACTTGAATCTGATTGGCTGACAATTATCAACTAAATCAGTATATTGAAAGTGAGTAATGCAGGTTTCTTTGATCGGCTGCCGAAGCCTTATCGAACAGTGCTAACAAACAAAATACGGTAACTGCGTTGTGAGGACCAGCCTTTTACCTTGGTCCAATCTGTATGAACTTTGACTTTCTCCGTCCTTATTAATTATTTTCACGTAGCACCAATTTTACCTTTAATGATTGTAAGATTAATTGCTGCCTTTTAGTATGAACATTCACGACTATCGGGGGAACATGAAATATACCTTATTTAGGGCTTGACTTGATTTATTCTTCGTATAGTCCGTGCGTGGCATGACTATATAACTGTATACACATGAAACCTTGTGCAACAGTTGCCCTTAATTTGAAAAATCAACTGGAATTGCTTCCAGACCTGAGACATAAACTCTTTAATTTAGCTTTCAGAAAAATTGGACATTTCTAAAAATTTATTATGTTTTTCTCATCTTATCTGTCAATTAAATATTAATCGTCTATGTATTTTTGAAAAATTGTTTGTAAATCTATAAATATGAGACGCTTCTTCGATTTATTCGCTGTACATGATTATTGTTGACTAGACTTTCTGTATAGCAACTACGAATCTTCGACACTAATCTTGAAAGCGCTGAATTGATTGATTTAAACACAATGATTTTAACGAGTTTTATAAAATCTGTTCACAACTACTATTTACTATTCTTATTTTTTAAATTCTGTTAAAATTTAGCTAAGGCTAAACTATTTTTTATGTAATTGCATGCCTCAACCAAAAAAAGTGGCAAAATTTCATCACAACATTCGATATTAGACTTATATTCTCACACTCATTATCCGTATTTGATATGAATAAATCCACATAGAACTCTACTTTCGCAGCAATTACGAGCACTATTGCCAGCATATCGTAGCACGAACATCGACTGTGTCGGAATAAATTCATTAGTTGTGTAATTATAAACTAGAATGGCTCTTTTAATGCTTTGGTAAAGTATACGCATTCCCCTCTCATCAGCAAGCCTCGTTGTATACTACGAGCGTACATTCCATCGTCATCTCTAGTTAGATTCACTCTCATTCACAATAATTGGGAATAATTCTGCAATTAGCCTGGAGACATTTTAACAATTTACCTAATACCTAATTTTAGTTTAATTTATTGTCAACTAATCAGCGCTTTCACAACAGTAGTAAATAATTGTTTTTCAATATCAGCCTAATTCTCATTTGCCAAAATCGATATGATTAACTGTTCAACGCTAAAAACAAGATAAGTATTTGCGTCTATAAGATCGGCATAATATCAGAGTCAAAGCACTAATTAAATGTGCCCGTGACATTTTAGGGATATTTCGCTCAGTTTGGCAAATTAAATTTATCAGTTTTATTTTACTCCAAGTATAAATCGCCAACCAATTGCCTAACTGGATTAAAACCTTGCGGAAAAGAAATAATTAGACCTGCAGAGATACCCGTTTTTCATCCTACATTAATTTAAAGGAGAATGGCTATGTCTCCGCTTGGCAATTAATAAAAAGGCTTTTTTAATAGACTTTAAACTAGCGGCTGTCTTTTACTGATCCAATATATGGCTTGAATCTAATTTACTGGGCTTTGGTGTGCTAATCTATTTAAGGAGAGTAAGTAGCGTGGACCTCGTCGGTCGATTGTCCAAGCGTTATCATAGTGTATAAGTAAAATGACAATTACACGTGCATTCCGTACACAGGCATATGATAAAGCCGTCGACATTCCAATTCTCTCCACGGTGGTACCCCTTAGAGCGCAACCCATTTAGGCACTCAGATAGCGACGTGGCCACAAAATATTAGGAAAATTTATGATGGCCCCGTCTAGCGTCTTACACGATTTTCTGGTTGTGTAACACGTATTCATTTTAACACACAATAAATTGATCGCATCCAGTTAGGTCATTCGTGTTTCAAATTCAACTATGAAATTTCTGTTTTGATGTGTAAAACAGGAAGGACGTGGTTACTTCATCTACGCATAGAATTAAAATATATACCGTGTTCTGATTCGGTTGATAGACAAATAAATTATTCAAATTATTTTAGACACAACTATCTCTTACGCCATTTTGAGAATATTTCGGTTATGTTTAAATAGTTATCGTATATTTACCCCAAACCTTCTTTGATATTTGTTGATTGATATTTCGATCGACAAATTCGTTGTCTTTTTCAAAGACCGAACTCTTTATTTTAACAAAACTCCAAATTCTATACCAAAAACTAACAAATTGTATAAATTAGAATTCGTTCAGGTGTATGCCTATCGGTGTATTCCATAGTTGCTCTTTAGTTCGCGTATAACTTTTACCAAATTCTATACAACCAGGCACACACACAATTTTTTACTCAGTATATACAAAATAGACATGAAATTCTCTATCGCCTACATTAAAGATATGCCTTGCATAATTGAGTAATACTTTAGCATGCGCACTCGTTTTGAAAGCGAAATTGGATAAGCGGCTTTCAACTCTAGTAGTCTCGCATACGTTGTACTTAATTGGATATGAAAAATTGTATAACTTTGATACGTGTAGCGAAAGCTGCAAAAAGTTAATGTTCGTGACTGCGTGAAAATTTGGTAACCGACATGTACAGTCAAGTACAATGTATGCGAGACTAATAGAGGTGAGAGTTGCGTATCGAATTTTGTTTGCCATAAGCATTGCTGTTTGATCCTTGCTGGTCAGTTTGCCACTGTAATCTGATGTTGATCACGAAGGTCGAAACAAGTCAGTGCGTGTGACGGACGGTAGGTTTGCTATGTTTATCGAGAGGTTCAATACATTGGAATTGGTGCTTTCTTAAAATTTGCGAACTTGATCTTAAGAATCGTTATTATCACCCCTGTAATCATGTTTTTATAATTTTATAACATTCCACTAGTACCATTAAACGTTTAAAACGAATTTCTAAACAGCATCAAAATTTATCCAGCGTATTTGGCCACTTAGCATTTGTTCGTAATTATTTGAAGTTTTTCTATATAAAATTACTGCTGTCCTATACATGCCGACTTTCATGCAGTCTCCTTACTCTCATGTTGTTAAGATTATGCAATTTTCGATCTATTACACTGTGTCTCCTAGTTTGTATTATATTATATAACTGATTTTTAAGTATATTTTCTGACATTAATTCGATTTTACTAATATTCGTAGCTGCCTTATTGAATCTATATAAGTGAAATTTTAATTTATTTAATTAATTTACCCTAGAAAGATAACCCTGACTTCAGCTTTAACGACTGAGAATAGCTCTGCAAATAGCTACGTGTACTTCTTAGTTTTTGCCGGATATTGCTATGTAACTGCTTTTCTGGATAACTTTCATTTCGCTACGTCAGGTTTTTGTCTTTTGATATAAATAAATTTCACAACAGGGCATTAAGCGGTGGGCTTTTTATGACATATGCGCTTTTGTAACTTTGCTACAAAAAACGATCCAAGAGTTGTCTTGTTACATATGTTACCAATAATTCTTGTATTGTAGATATTCTAATTGAAACTTAAATCGTATTTGAATACTTACTTTAATAGCAGTCTAGCTACTCATGCATTCCACTTCTTTCCTTGCATTTCTCTTTTATTCGATGTTTCAATTCCTCCATTGAATGTTACTTCTTTCAAGCTATTTCCTTGTTATATATAACAATAGAGGAAATACACTAAAATTGTAATTATATTTGAATTCAAAGTTTATTTCAACTACTGGTTGGTTAGTCTTTTTACCAAAAAACGATACTGTTAATAATATTTTAAAAACCATATGTCGGCGTTTCTTCTGCCGTTTCTGGGCAATGATCTGTTAACTCGTTATTGCATAAATTTAAATGTGATAACCGTAAGCATGCCGCAGAATTACACAGTAAATTAACTAAATGGCTCCTGAATATTAGATTTATGTTTGACAGCGAGGAGAATGATAGTCTAGCTTTTCTTGATATGTTGCTCATACGAAAAACTGACGACACACTGCGCACAAAAGTTTTCCGTAAGGAAACATCGACAGCGCAATAGTTGCATTTAAGCAGCTACTGCAAATTGAAATAAAAAGGGCTTAGTTAAAATTCTGTTTAATAGGACATTACGAATTTGTTTGCCAAACTGTTTTCCGACAGAGTTGGTTTGTGTGCGTAACACTCTTATCATTGATGATTACCCACCACATTTTATAGATAGGTATAAACCTAATCATATAATAAAATCCGAAATGAATGTTTATTCTGTTGATAAGAAACCTGCGTATATTTAGTTACAATTTAAAGGTGCTAAGGCAATGAAACGCATAATATATAGATTATGTTCCAATTTGGTTCTTACTTATTTTGCAGCTGATTTCGTTATGATAACATCCGCCACCAATCTTCTTCTACCTAATGTTAAGAATAAGATTCCGCTGCAATTTGCGTTTATCTTTATCAATAATTGTAATCGTTCCTGTGGACATTTATATGCATGCAAACGCAGTTGAAGATTGATTTCAAATTTGTCGGAGTATATATCAACTTGGTTGTTGATGATTAAGACTGTTGGTGCACGTACGTCTATAAAATAACATAGTGTCCTGTAAAAATGTCGAAATGCCAAATAAACGCTTTTCAATTGTAATAAAATTTAAGTTAGTTTTCCCTATTTTGAAGCCATCTAAAATATCGTCGATTTCCAGAGCTGTGCAAGCAAAAACATTTTTTACGTGCTCCCGCATTACCTTGAGGCTTTCAGATCCATAGGTAAATTTGCGCTTATTTAATACGTGCCCCTTTTTTCAACATTTTAGACTATTATATATATATATATATATATATATATATATATATATATATATATATATATATATATATGCATATTTATAAACATTTCTTTTATTTTTAACATTGACTTTACTTTTATCCAAACATAAATTCTTTCTTTGTTTCTAATGTTCATACCTCCAGTAAAATCAGTTGAAAATATAAAGCGAAAGCACTACTGTGTAATTTTATATTTATTTTTTAATTCATATCGGGTAATAAATGTTTTTTTTATCTGAAGTAAAACTATCCTGCAATTTTGTCGCTAAATGTGATAAAATAGATTTAAGCAGCTTCTCATTAATGTCTAGCAGCTTATCTAACATAAAACTTCTCGTATGTCTTGCCTATATTCTCTTCACCACAGCCGTCCTAGATAAACATAACAATTGATACTCAATATAAGAAATTTAAAACGTATGAGCAGTCAAAATATAATTTAAATGAGTTGGAATCAATCAATGATCGATGAGCAATTCAAACTGTCGTAATCTACGATCTTGAGCGCACTATTTTAAGGAGATATCCTATTTATAATCCGAAAGTATAAAACACCATCAAACACCACATAATTAATAAATAATTATCAATTCTGTTTTTTTTAATTCATGGTATGGTAATTAATTAAAGATGTGTCGGACGTTGTGTTGGGCAAGCGAAACCATTCGGCAAGATCGTACTTATTTAAGAGGTTATCGGTGTAGTAAGCTGAAGTCTTTAAAGATTCTGAATAGGTTTGAAGGCTGCAGTTAGTATATCTCTGAATAGATAATGCAACTTTAGATCTACTTTATCATTCAAATTGAACCAGCGTAGGCTTCAATGAAGTAAACTAAATATATCGACTAGTACTGTTAAGTAATGTGACGAATTTATCGTTGGATTGAATGGATCTACATGTTCTGCAATCATTTCAATGAATTTTTAATTTTTTTGCATAATTGTATTGAGGATACTTTCATAGAATTGCTATGCTTGTGTAACGTAATAATAAAATCAAACCAAAATATAATTTGGTTTATATATGCCCACCAGCAAATCTACGATTTAGACATTTGTGCAAACACCTTTATAGACAGAGGTGACATTTCGTCACAGGCATACCCAAAAAAAATAATTTTAAATTTTACATCAATCGCGCGGGCTCATATGTGTTAAACATTAATCACTCTGCCCTTGAGCCAAATTTTTATGCTTCAATACTAATTGAGGTACTGAACATATGATATGTATGAGCATAACACGGTTCAAAAGACGAGTTACGTTTATGACTTTCCTTAATATATGAACAATTACAACTTTTTCACGAATAGAGAAAGAGGAGATATATATATATATATATATATATATATACTACTCAAGAATTGTAGTGAAATCTCCGATGCCTTATTATAAATTGTATATCATTGACGTAAAAATATGAAAATGAATCATGGAAATTACAGTGCCTTTATTGAATGTCAATTTATAATGTGATTTCATTAAATTAATTAACACAAATACGTGTGCAGAATAAATAAAATATTATTTTATTCTGTTCTCGACCAACTCATGGTAACATGATTTCATATTATTAGTGCAAATCATGATATACTGCAAGGATTTCTGACTGCGAAAAAATTGACAAATGATGTATGCTGCTCAGTACAACCAATTAAAAAAAAAGAAATGAAAGCATGATGGAAATGTATATTCATATATATATATATATATATATATATATATATATATATATATATATATATATAGTGCGTATAAAATAAACATAGCATAATTAACCAAAAAGCAATTCATCAATTAGATTGGTTTCAGCCAAATTAGGTTCTCATCTTGCGTTTGCTAGAATTGCTGTCCCATGTCTCGATCCAAAGAGCTATTCTTCTGAATTTTAAACTCATATTCCACGCTCTGCATGATTTCCGTTGCATGCTTTTTTCAGTGATATCTTAAACTATTCATTTATTTAATCTCTCTCTTTCTCTTTCAATATATATATATATATATATATATATATATATATATATATATATACATATATATATATATATGCGTGTGTTTGTGTTTGTTTGTGTATGTGTGTGTGAATACCGATCACTAAAAAATCACTTCTTTTGTCAATTTAGCATTTTATATAAATCAATGTATTTTGTTTTCTAATCTTGTTGCTTACTTAATTTTGCTTGTTATTATATTCCATTGAAGTGTATTCCTTAAATATTTAAATACTGTTAGTTGTGGAGAGCTAATATATATGCAATTATGTATTACGTGTTGCTGTACCTGGTAACAAATTAATTCAGTTTTTTCTTAATTTGTGATGTTATATTTATTTAATGGTTCCTTTCAGGATTGTTTAATCCAGTTGTTTAAGGGTCTATGTTAGAACAATTTTTATCATGCAGTAAGTCAAAGATACATTCTAACATTGGGAGTAGCTTTGCCAACCAATAATAAGGTAATTTACTTAGAGATTTCAAGTCAATATAAAGGTAATGTTTCTGGTTCATACTGCGCGTAATGTTTCACATCGAAATAGATGGATATCAGGCTTAATCTAAATGATTGCGAAGCCTCTGCATTGTATTTTTTAATGTAACTATATTCAGCTTTATGTGGTCTAGCGACGCTGAAATTGAGTTGGTGCATGGGTTTTTATCATTCCGATTTGTAATCCTAGAAAATCGTCTTTGAGGACGGTAATTTATCGGACGTGGTTTAAATTTCACACTGACAGGTTCGGCTTCATTTAATGCCAATTTCGAACAGTCAATTGCCTGAAATAAATTGGTGTAAGACTCGAGCGAAAAATCGCTAATTGTAAATTCGATGCTTCCATTTTTTAGCAACGTTTCAACGTCAGCAAATGATTCATTGAAAAGCTCACATAGACTGCTCGTAATTTGAAACTGTCCTCGTTTATATGCTAGAAGTAAGGAAAGAAAGTCTTGTAAACTTCGTCCTGAAAACAGTCGCGGTATTAAGACGCCAATAAGCTCTTCTGCTGATTGTACATACTCCTTGTTTTGAAATAAATCAGAATCAATTTGATTGAGTGCTGAATTTGCATCCAATTTTATTGGTGTATTCCGACTATTTGGTGTCATATCGATATTATGACGAGTAGTTGAGTCTCTTTCCTTCTTAAATTCAGGCAGTTGTTGGAAAAGTAGACCCAAAATATATAGACACATGATTACATCCTTCGACGACTCCTTTGTGTTACTTAGCTGAAAATGAATCTGAGCACGTGCTGCTAAGTATCGCAGAGCACCTGGTGATAGTTGAACACACTCAGAAAGGTGATTGGCAGCGCTTTCTAGAAAGTGGCATGCAGACGGTTGTTTGATTTCTGTCAATCTGCTCAGACATTGTCCTTTGATAGACAAAAGAAAGGTAAAATTAATGATTTTTATAGAATTTCGGTAGACACGTGCTGTAAGAATTGCGCAAACACTTTGTAATGTTAAATACCAATTCATTCGTGTTCATTTAGGCATTAAATTCGTGAGAAATCATCATCGTGTTGTTTTTTAATTACAGGATTATCTCAGCACCAATCGCACCCACGTCAATAGCTTTGCTAAACAATACGGAAAAAATTAAAATTCTACATAGGCCACGCATTCATGATATTATATTATCATAGTTTACACTATTAGTAAACAGTGTTCCGCTTTTTCGTTATCGACAATTTAACAAATGAGCCGCATGTACGCAGATGTTTGCTTTAAAAGTTATCATCGTCGACATAGAAAATGAGTAAATTTTTTCCAAAACTCATGACGTCAGATAAATAACATCATATACCTTTTAGATACATTTCATAAAATTAGCAATTTATTTCCCAAACAAAAAGATCTAAATCTAAATAATAATAGGGCCAGACGAATTATGGTGACAAAAGTGAAATGCGTCCATTGTTCCCCTTAACTAAAATGCATACATGCCAATGGTGTACCCTTAAAACAATGCAATGAAATAGTCATCTAAACCACACAGCCGATTGAAATTAAGCAGTTTTTTGAGCACCTAAAACGTGATTATAGACACGCAGATATACGCCCCAATCTTTGAATGAGCCAAGTGGATCAAAATGAGTCAGAAATCTTGATAGGCGTTATTTTGTCGTTATTTCAGGAGAAATGAGGTTTATGACTGACATTTTATCAAGTGTTGGGAAATTACAGACATTTCCATAAAAATATTGGAAGTGCTTATTGAGGACATTTGTTCTCATGCATACTTAAAAATAAAAACTAAATTTTCCAAAATTAAGACACTTAACGCAGACTTAATTTAAACAAAAACAGAAACAAATTGCTAATAACTATAAATGAATTAAGTAGGACAACTGAATATAAAGTTTTATCTTAATAAATTATTCCTTTTGTAAAAAAAACCCAGTTTTCCAGGGTATAAAAAAAATAAAACTTCATTAACTATAATTCTAAAAAGCTTTGTTTAAAAGAATATAATGAAAATATTTTTGATATTTAAAAATAACATTAAAAAAAGACTACACAAAAATTGATACAAAAATTTTGAAAAAAGAATCGATCATAAATTGTCTTACATCGATATGTTTCATCTATAATGCGAGTAGCTGTACAACTGGCGATTCCTTTCATAGATGCGCCATTATATTATGTTCAATTCGTCATATTTACAATAATAAATATCGATCAAATGTTGCGAGTAAAGTGGATTTAGTGCCGGGTAAAAATCAGACAAAATGAAAATATAGAGACTGAGAATGTCATCATGAAAAAGACTGAAACTAATAATTGACAGTAGAGGAGAAATATTATTTATATAATAATAATAATAATAATAATAATAATAATAATAATAATAATGGCAATAATAATATTGATAATAAGAATAATGTTTTAATAATAATATTATTATTATTATCATTATTCATTTTGTATTATTATAATCAAATTTATTAAGTGAATTATTATTATTACCATTTTTTAAATGTTATCCTTTTTCTTATATTAAGAATAATTAGGCAAAAGGAATAAGATAATTTGAATCGTTAAAAGGATAGCAATTGATTAAATAGTATAAATAATACACATGCATAAAAATTTTAGTTACTGTTGTTTATTTTATGTCATTTTTTTGTTTTTAATAATAATTGAAGTTGAAGAATCAAATTGAGAATCAACATTAGTATTCGTATTAAAAGTAGTACTTTTAGTAGTGGTACTAGTATTAGTAATAGAACTATTAACAGTATTAGTATTAGTAGTGATAGTCGTAGTAATATTAGTTATAATAGTGATAGTGACAGTATTTGGAGTGGTGGTTTTAGTAGTAGTGTTAATAATAGTAGTGCAATTAGTAATAATCCTGGTAGTAGTAGCACTGATATTAGCAATATTAGGAGTTGTCACATTATTCGTAGGTCGGTAAATTCTTTTGAAGCCGTCCATCAGCTGCTTGTCTGAAAATGACTTTGGAACCAGATTTTCCGATTCTTTTCGAATTTTTGGGATATCATTCCCTGTCCCATTATCAGGATTGACGCCATACTCACAAGAAAAAACAACTTGTGGCAAATGTGCATTTAACTGTGAGTATGGTGTCAACCCTGAAGATGCGACTGGAAATAAAGTCCCATGAATTCGGATAAAAATTCGAAAAATCTGATTTCAACATCATTTTTAGACAATCAGCTGATGGACGGCTTCAAAAGGAAGGGACAAGTAAGAACCCACCAATCAAGGCCAAAAGAATCACTGCACTTTGAAATGTAAAGGATTCAAGATTTTAACGACCTACGGGTGTTATCTATTGTCCCGCACAAGAAAACAGCTGAAGGATAACAAACAAGGAGGACAGCACTCGGCAATATACGTCAAAATTTAATTGTAGTAGTAGTTGTAGTTGCATTATTAGTAGTTCTTGTTTTTATTGTTGTTGGTCTTAACTTTGTTTTCACTGTAATTCTTGTTGTTCTTTTTTGTTGAAATTCTTTTTCTTGTTCTTATTATCGTCGTTCTTCAGCAAGAATGTGTCTGATCTGATTATCAGTGGGCTAAACCTAGGGTATCCGTGACATTAACATATATCTTTTCGCTAAAACCTGGATGCATCCGTTATTTTTCACGTAATACATCGGATTCAGTGTAATTCCGCATCTAACAGTAATTTTCGCACGAATAATGGCAAAACAAATTCAAACGTGCTAAAAGTAGGGACATGCATCCACTGCTGAAAATGATTTCCTCTAGAAACTTGAATGATGTTGCCTGTAAGACCGGGAGATCATCTAAGCGAAGGAAAATTTTATACCTAAATCACCAATCGTCATTGGAAACAAACGGTGCTGTGCTCTTCTACAGCCCACACAAAACTTAAAATGTTAGAACATCAATTCCTATATGCTTATATTTCACTGTGTTCTCTGTTTTCTGTCTCAGTTGTACTATAACTATTACATATAATACATGCATCCATACAAAGTATAATGCGTTGGAAACAGAAAGTTTATCTTATGGTTAAAAACGAAAGTTTTTTTACAATAGCATATCTTTTTAAGAATAGTAGAAATTAGACAGGACTGTATTTGGACTAAAATAAAACGGAAAATAAAACTTTTCGGCTTTATGTCTTTTTATACACACTGGGTAAAATAAAATTTTTAAATGTACACTTGCAGTTGAAAGACAAATAATTTTTTCGAATTGTTACATTTTTTATTAAAAACATGTAAAAGTTATCAAAATGCTCCTTTTCCTTTTTCTCAAACCATAAAATTAATCACTGGTGTTAAATAAAACAAAATTAGATATTTTTTTCACAACGTATGTAATGATAATTTAAAAAGTAAAGATGTAACTTGCGGTTCCGTTGTTTTTCCCAATATTGAGGGGATGATAATTACAATTTTGTAGCTTCGGAAATTGATACTGCGATTTTCATGTTCACGAAACTATTAATGGGTATAATAGTGCTAGTATTGCCAGAACCGATTATTTTAAATGTTTCTTTATTATGATTATGCTGATGATAGCAAAAATTTTGCTATTTATTATGCTAATTCTGGCAATATTAATGATGATGTTAATAAATTCAACACACGTTATTTAGTGCAAATAAAAAGAAAACGATGCTATATTAATCTGTTATTGTATCGGCGTTGCAAAGTATTTTCACGTTGATGTGGATACGCGAACTGGTTGAAGAAAATGTACCGAATGGTAAAAGATTGATTATTTAAAATAATAGCTTTAAAAGCAGGCGGATTGAAAGGGCAGTATTGAGATGTCGATTAATAATTACAATTTCATTTCCCCAAATTAAACTCTATTTAGAGGTTATATTTGTTCATAATGTCATAATTCATTCAATGCCAGTTTCCAAATTAACTACATGGCGTTTAGGCCAATGAATATAAAAAAGGTATTTAAATCATTTGTATCGTTTAATTGTTCTCATATTTTGATAGCCTTTCGAAACATTGTTATTTTCCTATATTTGTCATCAAATGAGTGTTCAAGTTAAAATAACGTATTTTATTTAGCTTATTAAAATAACAAAATTTGTCGAGAATTAATTGGACTAATATATCGTTTCTATCCCTCTTGAATATGCTTGCACAATATTTGTTTAATATCATACTGACATGTTATTATAAACAATAAACATTCCCGTCCCTTGTCCGATCAGGACCTCGTAACTCATTCACGTCGATGTGATAAAAGCTTATTATTTTATAAAATTACAGTTATCTCGACAAGAACGACTGATCGATTGCTAGGATTACTTAATATTTATTTTTTAATTTTTTATTATAAATTTTATTGTATAATGTCATTGTTATTGTTACATTATTTCCAGAGTGTTCTTTGAATATTGACGTAGCCATATTTTAAAAGAGTAATCAATTTCTTTTCGGTGACGTTCAGTCAGTTTGCAAATTTATGGAAATGGTACTCTCCAGGAAATCCTATGTGCATTTTAAAAATGAAACGTGTGTGTAAATTTATAAGTGCCAGTTATCGCTCTGTTGACGTATTGTTATCTATAATACATATCATTTTAAGAAATAGCATACTCCATCGTTATAAATTAATAAATGTATATATATTTTGGCACATGTGACAATTTCATGCTGATGAATAATTAGTAGATGCGAAACACGTTCATCGTTAGAACGATACCTATTGTTTATTCTAGTTTTTGTCTATTCTCCTGATTCTGTATGAATTAACGTTTTAGTAGGAAGTCTATGCCTTTTACTATATCACGAGGCTTTATCATATCGTTGGTTGATTTTTTTGTGTATCTTTATGACTTGTTGGGCTATAGACGTCAATATTCGCCAAACTATTTATGGTACCTTTTCCCCGCAACACGAGGAAAAGGTAACTAATCTACTCCCTGACTTGCAACATATTTCATTTAAAACTATTTGTGTATTTTCTTCGAATAGTTTTCTAGACATGAATGCTTAATTCACATTTGGGTAAAAGATTCGTAAATGCCAGAAGGTTAAACTAAAATTCTTTTTGGTTTTTTTCATGTAGAAAATATGTTTAGTTCACAAGAAGGTTTATGGCAAATCATGTAATGAGGATTAAAATCGAAACCAACCGTCTATGACAAAATCAATGATGCTTAACCGCAGTTAGAATTGTGAACATCAAGTCAATGACAATAAGTTTTTCCCATGTCTTGGAGCTAAGTAAGGACAATTTTTACCTTTTTAATTAATCAGCAACGACTCAGAACATCCCTAATGAAGTATTCAATTTTATTTCTGAAGAATTAGCCAATCTGCCAATTTTATTGCTTTAGTTCAAATATTCTGCATCCAATTAATCAAAATTTCATTCCACATTTACGTAAATAAACTGATAATCGATGACATACTTCAGATGTAGAAAAAAGAAACACACATTGGCAAGCTTAATGTAAAATCATTAAAACAAATTTCTGTATAAAATCATGGAATAGAAAATTAAAATATACATTCACCTTGAAGGAAGCTGTGGATATAATGCTTTGGACAAACCTGCATTTCGCGCAGTAAATAAGAGGACGTAAAAGTATAGTCAAATACAGTCCTTATAGAATTATTTGCCGCACGAAGTTCAAATACAATTAGGTAAGTTGTTGTTCTAACGAATCGAGGATTCAATTCACTATTTGAGTTCAATAAACGCAATCTCACAAAATATCTTTCAAAATGCTCTATGTTGTGGATTTGACGGCATTTTTCTTGTGCGGGACAATTGATAGCACTCATAGGTCGGTAAAATCTTGAACTTCCTTCATATTCAGATGATTTAATTTTTGGCCTCAATTGATGGGTTCTCAACTGTCCCTTCTTCTTTAAGCCTTCAATTAGCTGATTGTCTAAAAATGACGTTGGGTCAAGATTTTCCATTTTTCTTTGTCCTATATTTCGAAACTTCATTTCCAGTCTCATCTTCAGGGTTGACACAATACGCACAGGAGTAAAACACAATCAGCTAATTGAAGGCTTAAAGAAGAAGGGACAGGTGAGAACCCATCAATTGAGGCCAAAAATTACATCATCTGAATATGAAGGAAGTTCAAGATTTTACCGACCTATGAGTGCTATCAATTGTCCCGCACAAGAAAAATGCGGTCAAATCCACAACAAGAAGGACAGCACTGAGAAAATAAATACATCTTTTAAAATGTACTTAAATCAGAAATGCTCTATGATTGGGTTGCAATGCACTTGTAAATCCAGGAGAAATCCTATCACTTATAATGAATCTCTAATGCTGAATACAGTGATTAATCATAATGGCTACGTTTATAAGCGTCTGGACACTTACTCAGAAAATGTAGAACATTTATCGTGACTACACTATGGCTTTTAGTGTATAATAAAATATGTGATTTAAGTAGTTAGAACTCCGGGACGTAATAAAAATCAAAATGCTTCCACCAAAATGCAAGGCTAGCCAGAAATAAATTGGGATGGGACTTCATATTACGTGTAGTATGCAGCACGTACCTAGTAGGATATTGAGTCCCAGACTCTGAACAAATGTTCCCACGTCGAGTCCCATGCACGATAAATTCCAATCACTAATTAAAGAGCTCAAAATAAGGACGAAATTGTCCCACTGAATGCATTGACCCTAACAGCAGATGTGAATTTCAGTATATATATATATATATATATATATATATATATATATATATATATATATATATGTGTGTGTGTGTGTGTGTGTATGTGTCTATGTCAAATGCCTATCTGCAAAATTTATAATTTAATTTTAGTAAGAAACATTAAATAGTTAAGAATTTGTATATGGTGTTTATACTGGTTGAAGTTTTCTTTAATACCTAACATTACAAATAAAGCTTAATTTATTTTATTTTTTCGGTTGATACAATACTGTATTTGAAACAAATAAAAATCTATTTGGTACAGCCTTTTAAGTGAGTTGAGGTTTATCAAATTTAGAAGTTCAAGTTATGAGGAGTGCGCGGTAGTTTATAACTATTCAATGCATAAGATACGGTTACTCTTTTATCAAATAATTGTTTTTCATCCATGATTTCACTTTTTTATGCTTGTTGTTCAAACATTTTCATTGTAATTTGTCTGACTTATTACAATTTTCCTGAATTCTGATAAAAACGCGGTTTAGGCAGATGGCATTATAATTCGCCTACCTATTTGTTTAGATTAGGGTTTTGGTTAGGACGGTAATGGCGTCATCATTATAGTTTCCGTCCAATTTATGCTCGTTCATACTGTATCGGTGAATATTCATGATTTAAATTATATATATATATATATATATATATATATAATTATATTTATGCAAAAACCACATTTATCACTAGTACATATATATAATAATCATTCTGGAAAATTATTAATATTGAAACAGTGACGTTTACAATTAAAATGAGTCTTAAACATCACAGTCTCTATTAAAAAGTCTGTATGTATTTATTAATCATTCATATATTTATATGAAATTATTGCGTTGATTAATAAAATTAATTAAATGTGATATATATATATATATATATATATATATATAATTGTGCAGCCAACATTTCTTTTCAAGTATTATGCGTGCCAGACTATTATAGGTGAGAGCCGTGTATCTATTTTTGCTTACAATATATATAAATTGAGGTTTGATCCGCCTAGTCAGTTTACCGTCATAATATAACGGTGATCACGAAAATTCGAAGAGCATCAGTACGTTGGTAGATTTGATATGTTGTTCGACATTTGGTTAAATACAATGAGATTGGTGTTTACTTCAAGCTCGCAAACTTGATTTTGAAATATGTTACTACCACTCGAGCAATCAATGATTTTTTTACTGAAGTTATTGACTCTAATGTGAAGGCATTTCGTCACAAAATTCCATTTTCACAATTTGAAATTTCTATTCAATTTACAATGATGTCAACTTCATAAAAGTTGGGTTAAAACAGTATCCAAAAATTATTTTGCAAACGGCGTTCAGATCAGCTACGTAATATAGCCTATAACCATAAATCGACAAGTCAACTTGCTGGTCGGTTCGTGAGCGTGTAAAAAATGTAACCATATTTAAACTACCTATTATAAATCCGTAAATCATAAAAGATAAACATGGTTCGTTTAGAAGTGAATGAAACACTACAAATTAATCCATTTTTAAATAAACCTAGATGTTCTGTTATTAAAAGAAATCGTTGAATTTGTCTCTTCCTTCCGTTATCTTGCACAATATAATTAGAATTATGTTTGATGATTATTTGAATATTTCTGCACAACTTTTACATATCATAGAAACACGTTTGTAAACGTCTTCAGTGCCTACCTGTCGCTTAGTGATACGATTTTTATCCTGCATCACGGTAAACTTTACAACATTTCTAAATCAAAAGAATTATATTTGCCTCAATTATTTCAATGATTCATTTATCCTATTTCCTTTAATGCTGATTTTTCTCTTGTTTTCTTATTTACATAAATCAAGATTTTACATAAATCACGTTTACAAAATTCATATTAACACCAATCAAATTTTGGTTAAACAGTCGCACATAGCAAAATTTCCGGAAGTCTAACGTTTTGGCGGTAGTTTTGCTGTGGCATGCGTCTAGTTGAATAAAATCGAACTGATGTTTATCTGAAATCTGCAAAATTGGCTTGAATAATTTTTTCCACATACTAAGAAATCATTGATTTTTTCACTGAATTGAAATTGATTGTTTTGCAATTGAACATTTTTGCACTAATAAGATTGACATCGTAATGATCACTTACCCGAAACCTGAGCAGTCTGCAATATTGCGATTTCCGCTAAAATACTATGCGCTTTCAATTTTCGTTTCTTTATTGTTTGTAAATGCCTATCCACACTGATGTCATCGTCAGCGGTTGACTACAAGAGATAGATAATTTGAAAATTAGACTTTTCTATTATCAAACTACAGCATTATGATAATAAATTAGTTCACTGGAAGTGTTGTTGAAAGATTAACACAAATTTATTTGTAAATAGCTTGCAAATTGCGCTAAAATGTCAATAAGTTAATCAACATGAGATGAATAAAACACGTTTGACATTTATTCTCATTTGCATCTCCATCAAGGGTGATTCAAAACAGACTCTTTTTATTATATCATATCCAGTAACCTAACATAAATGAGTTTCAATATTTTAAAATTTCAAATAATTTAACATTAAGTCATGTTACGAATTTAGTAATAAAATATGCACCTATATTCAAATAGGCTTTGTTAAAGTCAACTATAAAACAAACAAAGAAGGAAGCGACAGATATAACGAAATAAATTAAGGTAGATGACGATGAAGAAGGCAGCAGATAGAGAAAATTTAGAAAATTAAGATTAAGCGAAACATAGAATGAAGACAATTGACCAACAACAATGTACATGGAGGGCTACATTGTAAGAAAATGATTGAGGCAGAGATAAAGGTGGCAAAAAAGTCAGAAGGTGCGATAAATAGCGAACGAAAGAGATACAGAGGGATACTGTGTAAGGTCGAAAGAGAATACGGGAGAGAGAAAATGTTATGTAGGTGGCAGGACACTGGTAAAACGAAATACAGTAAGGAAGACAGAGAGAGGACAGGTGAGAGAGCCACTGTCGGCAATAGACAAAATTGTGATAGAGAAAAAATAGATGTTCAGTGCAAAGTAAAATTAATTTGAAGAAATGAATAATCATAGTTTGTTAGGTTGGTTTGATTCGGAATATCAGCTTGTTAGCTTGTAAATATCTTTCTAATATTGCAGTACTTGAAAGGCATTGAAATTTTATCAGCAACTACATTTATTCACTTTGTTCACTACACAAAATTAATAAATTTTACTTTTCCTCATATACCTCTAATGTGGTCGGTCAAAAGAAAAAAGTTTGGTAGAAATGTTTCTGTTAGTAAAATTAGTTTGTCACAGAGTTTGGGAATAGAATTTTTTAGATTGAGTATATTTTATCCATTTATAGATGTCAATAAGACTTTTGATGATTAAGCTCATGGTTATTTTAAATCTTGTCACTTTAATCTGTATACCTATACTGGCTTTCCCTGTTATTTCAACTAGAATTAAATAGATAGGACGCCTAATAAACACAGATCTAGTCGTAAGAAGATTAAATTTGCACAGAATATTTTTCGCGTTGCTATCATTGATAATAATCCCATTATGGCCAGTGAGTTTGTAATAACATTGAGCTAAAAAATTTATAGATTAATAAATTAACTATTGAAATTCGGAATGCTAAATGATCTGAAACTGAAGCTCGTGTTCCAAATGAGTTTAGCAAAACAGTTTAAAGAAGATTTGCAAAAATTATGTATACCTTTACCTCTTAAAATTTCAATACACATATAAAACGTTATATACTTTATAAAACGTGTCATATTGGGAGAAATATTTTTTTGATAATATGCATGAACTCGCCCTCAAATAAATCATTTAATATGGATATGATTAACTATATCGTAAAATAATATCTTCATTAAATACAAAAAAAAATTCTAAATATATTATAAAGAACCTTCTACCGCGCAATTTTTTATTGTTTTATTGAACGATTTTATGCATATATCGAATTTCGGACAACGAATAATAATTTCGCAAATATTCATCTTTACATTATTTATTAAAATCATTTTTTCTCGATATATATATATATATATATATATATAAAATAAAATCAGCATCTCCTTCAAAATCTACTGAAGAGAGGGTGCAGCTCCTGCACAAAAATCAGCAATTTGCGAGCAACTACTACTCACAGGTCATGCTGTTAGTAGTAACAATTTTTCAGTTCTCTACAAGGCAAAGCAGAGAAAATGCTTCTGGCTTTTGAAGCTATTTCAATTAATAAGCTGAAGCCCTGCTTAAACGTGCAGAAAATAATTCAAAAAGAAATTAAATTGGACTGGAACAAAGGCATAACCGACATGCCTTTAAAAATAGCCAACGCTTCGCAAAATACGACACATACATCAATTACGGACGCAATTACAATGAAAGCGATGACACACCAAATGACATTACCCAAAATGAGTGGTCGAAATTGCGAAAAAGAAGTGGTCTAAATTGTGCAAGACAAAGACTAACATAACGAAGAGGAGATTGGTTACGACAAATGTACTGTTGGGATTGGATGAACGAATATACCAACGAATCCAGAACAATGGCCGTAGATACTGGTAAAAATAGGATTAATTAATACATGTTATTCCATGGAGTACGTTGTTTTGCTCTTATATTTTAAACAATGGTGAAAATTGAAACGATAAATTTATTGAAATACCGTGGTCACCTTATTCCACGAAAGACTATTAATGCATATATATATATATATAGAGAAAGAGATATATATATATATATATATATATATATATATATATATATATATATATATATATATATTTATGTGGTGAGAGGGGACACCACTCTGTACCAAATACCCCAAGAAACTCCATGAATTGGAAGTCGGCTTATCCTCAAAAGCAAAGGAGTCAGCCGCAGTAAAGTAGTAAATATATATATATATATATATATATATATATATATATATATATATATATATATATATATATATATATATATATATATAACATTTAAGTGCGATGCTTGTATGATAGTTATTTTTATAACATGCAAAACGCTTTCTACTCGATAAGAAAATGAATATAAATTTTAAGTGACAAAGTAACACCTTTGTTCGATCTTATCAACTGATGTACTGGAGGAATAAACAAAAAATAATTTTGTTTAAAAAGAAGAAGTATCTCAATAAGAAACTAAAGAGAATGGCATATCAGTCCAAAATATTCTATTAATAAAGACGTAACCATTCACAGATATCCATGCAACTTGAAAAGCCCCACGAAAATGTCAATACACGAACAAATTACATTTGCATGGACAATTCCTGACATCTCGACCTATTGTAGTCGCTTCCAAATATGGAAGCAAATTAACACACATAGTCATAAATAAAATTGGAAAGTGCTTTGTCGGCTTGCTGTAATTTCCACAGGATGAAACATGCCCAGTCATAGATGTACGTATATAAAGATAGCAGTATATAATGTTAAAAAAATTAATCCAGTAGATGCTGTTTGTAGCGGAGAACTTACATATACAAAATTTTGCATTAGGCGTTGCGCACCCATTAAATAATTAGTTTAAATATGAACAGACTGATAAAACAAAGGCTGTATGAATGAAACGTATAATTTTGCGCACATTCGTTTCAAGTTTTCTGGCTAGTCATCAGTAGGCGCCGGTATAACACCCTTTGGTGAGGAATGTGCACAATATTATACGTTCCGTTCATACAGTCTTTGTCTTATCATTCTGTTCATATTTAAACTAATTTGTTAATAGGTGTTCAACGCCTAATACACAATTCTTCCAGTAGACCGGTTTGGTCTTATTGGGAATCTTTCATTCGCTGTCCAGATTTCGTTGAAGTCTGGAATTGAATCTGGGAACCTCTTTTGCGGAATTTGTTGTGCTAAACACTGAGCCAGCCTACCACAATGTGGCTCCTTTAAATAATTGTTATCACTGCCCGCGCGACCAATGTTCCTTTAATTATATAAATGTTCGATTCAATACCACTTCCCCAGGTAGCGTGGTATCCATTCTATAATGATAGAGTGGAGCTGATTAAATGGAACTTTATGTTCTTAAGCGATGCCATGTAAGCTAAACCTATAGCAAAGGCTAACCAAGAAACATTAGCTAGCATATAACTTTAACTTTTGTGTAAATTGCGGCAAAATGTCTATGTGGTTACAACAAAAGACTCAAATGCAGACGTTTCCAAGTGCGAGCCCTGTCCGCTTCATAATCTAAATAGTACGTGAAGAGCTCCCTGTAAGGACGTAACCCATCCACAGGATGAATTTCCTTTTCTACATTATACAATGCTTAGTTTGTATTGAAAATTGTATGTATATAATGAAACTGATGGTTACATCACGATTGAAACCTTGATTTAAATAATAGAAAGATGTTTGTTGGTGGATGTTAACAAAATGAAGACAGCTACAAAATATGTAAACGCCAAAGCGGAACGCAATATGCCCCTTATGGGCTTAATCGCCTATTTACCTTTGTATTGTAAGAGAACATGAACCTGTTTCTTACCACCAGTACACACATTCACAACGAATTTCCTAATATCGTTAGAACTATACTTAACTATCATATATGGTGATTCGTACACTTTCGTTACCATGTGGCTTTTCAAGCTTCAATCTAAGCTGCGCTTAGTTACGCTTCTACTTTACTAGCATATTTAATTTACATAACTTGCGTATTATTTTATTTGGACTGTTTTCCTATTAAAATGAAATTACATTTATTGTTTAATCCCCCAATATAATAGTTGATAAGTTGAAGCAGAATCATGACTGTTTCATTTACATATTTTAAACTTCG
>JAQBSW010009492.1:0-22500 GCA_029291075.1 Eudiplozoon nipponicum
ATTGTATATCCAGTCGTCACAAAATGAAGTGTAATATCACATTTAGTAGCATGTTAATGGTACTGAATGCATTTCCTTTTCTACACTATAAAATTATATGTTTATACTGACAAAATTTAAGTACTTAATGGGTCAGGTGCTTATATCAAGACCGCAACCTAGATTATAATCAATGCTACATACAGTTCTGTGTTCTCCTCTTCTTAACTTAATCGAATATGTTTTCGACTACATGTATAAATTTTCAGTCTTTGCACTGGATTTAATATACCAATTTGTCTCTTAATGTTTAATTTCTTCTTTTATGTAATCAAAATTGCAACAATATTTCCCCACCGGCATGCTTTTGGATTAATCAGTTTCTCCCCCTAACCATTGAAGTCACCTTTAATTGCTTAATTTTGCATGTTCGGAAGAAATCACCTGTAGGAAGTAAATTGAAATTTAGCCACTGTAGTTTCACTTATTTGCTATTGAACATGTATAAAATTATAACTGAATGAATACCTACGCAAAACGTACTTATGTGTTCAAACGAAAGTGATTAAAATTGCATCCCTTAGTAACAAATATAAATGCAGCTGTCCAAATAAAATTTCACACTAATTTATTATAACTAAACAATGTTTGATTGCACCCGTGGTGATGACAACAAATTAAATTACAATTTATGCGAGACGATTAGAGGTGAGAGCAGCATATCTAGTTTTACTTTCCATATATACGCAGTGCGGGCCGATCCTCGCTAGTCAGTTCGCCGTTGTACTCTGATGATGCTCATGCAAGGTCGAAATACGTCAGTACTTGTGACTGGCGGTAGTTTTGATATGCTGCTCAGCGATTGGTTAAATACAATAGTATTGGTGTTTACTTCTAGCTCGCAAACTTGTTTTGAATAATTGTTACCACCACCCGCGTAATAAACTAATGTTTAAGTTTAGAGTTTGATATAAACACCAATCTTATCATATGATAATTTGTCAGTATAAACTAAGTATTTCATAGTGCAGAAGAGGTAATTCAGCTCATAGACTAATTTCGTACTTATTGAGAACTCTTAAAATACTATTCAGAATGTTGCCGTGGAAAGGCTTGAACCTGGGCACATTTGTCTCTGTGTATGTGTCTATAGACACCGTACCAATTTGCCGCACTCTCCATACAATTATCAAATATATAATAAATTGTTTTTCGATAGTTTGTCCTTCATTATATAATTGTAAATTGTGTTAGTATGCGCAGGTTGCCGCAATGAATTGAGTCACAAACTTCGAATCAAATGTGTCCAGGTTCAAGCCCAGTCAATGGCAAAATTCTGGGCAATAAGTGGTAATTTCCCAATAATAACGTAACTAGTCTATACGATGAATTATCTTAGTAATCACGTACAATGTTTATTTGACTCATTAGTTGGCCTTTATACCGAAGGAGGAGCTCGGAAAAATTGTTTTCATAACTCTCCATTGATAAAAGAAATAGGGGATAATTGTTTGATGGATTAGGTAACTATACAATACACCCTATCATATCGTTTTATTAATTTTTCAAATGGAAAAGAGAATTAACCGAAATGAGCAATTCTGCGAAATATAATTGAGGCTCTTTCTGTTCATTTTTTGCCAAATTTAGGGTATTTACCTGTTTATACTTTTCTGAACGTAGCATGATAAAAGATCAACGCAGCACAGCCTAGAATTCATGGTTGTCTAGACATATTGTGTTTACAATGTCATAGCACGGATTGTGAACCTAGTAACAAGTTAATTAAAGTAGGACGTTGCGTCTTTCTGCTGACCCACGCTTCTGGACCAAATATGTGGTGGTTTTGAGGCATAGTGCCGATTTCAATTGTTGAGTCGGCAATAAGTATTGCCCATTTTCCTATGCTGAATTTGGCATACATTTCATGTCCTTTTTAAACTAACTTTTAAACTCATATTTCGAAAAATAATCCCTCGATATAGTTACAGCTCTATCCTAATTGGGAAATTCGTCAGTAACAGCTAGGTAACTGTGGAAAACTAGGTGATAAACGATTTGATGCAAAGCAAACATTTAGATAGCCTAAACAGTTAAATACTGTTTGTTGCGAAGAACTAATATATATGCAAGTATGTATTAGGTGTTGCGAACCTAGTAACAAATTAGTTCAGTTGTGACCAGAAGGATAAACCAAAGACAGCATGAACGGAAAGTATAATCTCATGCACATTCGTTTCGTGCTTACTGGCGACTCATCAGTAGGAGCCGGTATTACGCCCTTTAACCACTATATATTTGGGTGAGGAATGTGGGATAATAGGACGATACAATCTCCTAGACGAATGTGTAAACCTGCAGTAGAGTAGCTAACATCGTATAATCTCGACAATGCGACTTCAACGCTAACTCACTCTATATTATATATATATATATATATATATATATATATATATATATATATATATATATATACCGAGTCTGCAAAGGATACTAACACTAGGGCTATTATGTAAGTAACCGATACCAACATTATTGTACCGAAAAGGTACATGGTACTAACACTATGGTTTCCAAGTCGGTACATGGTACTAACATTATGGATATCAATGTATACTATAGTACACCGAAATCGAGAATTACAACTATTTCTGAACACTTGTTATTCCAGTAAATCCATACACTCTGACCTTGATAGATAACTTAATCTCTTCTACGATTTACAGATGTGGTTTATAGATTCGCAACCTTAGTTTTGCAATTTATTTAATCATTTTCATGTATGGGTGCACGACATATCTGCCTTATGGACAGCTGGATTATGATTGGTCACATCTACCTGAATGCTTCAACACGGCGTGTAATATCCACCGAAAACGCCGATTAGTTAGGTCAGTTATCCATTTTTGACTGAAAATTAATAATATGTATGCGAATGTGTGATAGGTATTGCGTACCTCGTCAAAAATTACTTAACTATGACCAGGAGTATACACAAAAGTCAGCATGAACAAACCATCTAATCTCGAGTGCGTAGGCGTTTTGTTCTTACTGTCGAATCACTCCTAGGTGGCTTTACTACCCTCCACACCTACGATATATTTGGTCAAATAATGTAGGACAGGGAGGCCTCACAACGCTTTATGTCCGGTAAAATGAATGTATACAATAAATATCCAGATTCAAGTGACAAAAACTGTTCTTTTGTGTTACATATTTAAAAAGCTCTAATTAAGGGAAGAAGAACTGATTTTACGCTCGGATGGTTGCAATACAAGCTGTCACCACTCAACCACGTGGTAATTATCCACACGTCAAAATGGTATTGAGTTATTTTAAAATGTAACACATTTATTGGTTTTGCAGTCTTGGCAACGGAAGCAAAATGGTGTCCTTTAGAACAAGGTTGACAAACTGTCCTCCTAGATACCAAAATGAAGTATTTGATTAAAAAGTAATTTAGATTGGATAGCCAGGACGATTTCGCCGATATCTTAGGAGAAGTTTCGGAATAACCAAATTTCCCATTGTTTTGGACAATATGGTGAATTCTGAAGTGGTAATTACGATTGCGAACTTGAGTTCACTCACTTCAATCATCTCCCTCTTTCTCTCTCTGTCTCTCTCTCTCACACACACACACACACATGTATACATACACAAACCGACTTGATCAAAAGGACACCAAATTTAGCAATAGCTAAATAGAGAAGGGACTGAAGAGAGTGTCATGTTTGCGGAAGAACGCCGGCTTACGTTAATATGAGGTTGTTCAAACAGACTGCACTAAACTCTCAGCGGGCACTTGACGGCATCAAAATGGCATACACGTGCCACGACTTCAAACATATATATATATATATATATATATATATATATATATATATATATATATATATATATACCGATGTCATCATTACCATGATCACCAGCATGGACTCCGAATTTGACCTGCAAAAATTTCACACAGTTTCGAGCAAACACGTGCAGCTTGTGAAGAATAACCTTTGTGAAACATTGACTACGACGCAGATGCACAAGCTCACGAGCAAAGGTTGAAAAATCTTAAGCTTCATGTACACAGTTAACAAGATACATGCATAGATTTCGTCCATACATGCTGTAAAATTATTTAATCCTCGTAAGCATAATTGCCTAAAATGTAGAGTGCCTTTCCTTCTAGATGTGATTTGCTTGTTATTGTTTTAATATTGATAGCTCCACTTGAACGAACAACACAGTAGTTCTACAGCTTGGCTAATCAGTCACTATGTGAATGATTGATTGGCATCTTGAAAACTATAAGCTATTTTTTGTTCTAATTGAGCACTGGAAGAATATTTATTGGATAGGGAGAGCGAAATACGATTCTTATTATCTTTACCGGTAGTCGAAGAATTTTTGTTTTCTTTAAGTTTGCGCAGTTGAGAAAAACACCAATCCGGTTTTAATTAATCACAAGTTAGCGCTGCTAACAGCCATTATCACACGCTCCAGTGTATCGAACTTCCATGTTCATTATTATAGGACATCAGCAAACGAATTGATGAGGATCAAACCGCAATACTCATAAAAGTTATAAAAATGAGATATGTATTTCTCATTCCTAGTTTTCCCGCAGGTATTGGTGTTGAATGAAAATTTCGGTATCATATTTTCCATGCGCTCTAGAACACAACATTCAGCATTTGCGAAGCGTAAGTTTTACAGTCAAACCAGCCCCATTCGCGGAAAGTGTCATCCAGATAAGAAGAAGCCAAACTATTGTATGAATTAAAATAGTGATAAATTGCAGAACGGGATTGATCGAAATTACCTGGATGAATTTAATTTTCTACACCATAGGATGCTTAGTATATACTGGAAAATGTATGCGAAATGGTACTGGTATCTATGTCAAGTTCGTAACTTTAATTTAAACAATTGTTATCACATCTCGCTCATTCATTGACAGTTAAAATACAAAAAA
Source organism: Eudiplozoon nipponicum (assembly GCA_029291075.1). Classification (NCBI taxonomy): domain Eukaryota; kingdom Metazoa; phylum Platyhelminthes; class Monogenea; order Mazocraeidea; family Diplozoidae; genus Eudiplozoon; species Eudiplozoon nipponicum. The sequence goes on from JAQBSW010009492.1 coordinate 4,949, forward strand.
ATTTAAACATGAAAGATAATTAAACAATGAAACTTCCTATTCTCTAACTATTTGGACTCATTTTGCGCACATAGGTTTTCGGCTTATACAAATTTGATATAATTATCAATTCTGCAAAATTTCATAAACTGCGAACTCACATTTGACAAGTTAAAAAGTATCTACGAGGTCTTACAATTTCATCTATTCCTTAGGACTAGCGGTGTTATAATCAGACAAGCTTTATCTGGTTTGACACTTGTCAACACCTAATGTTAAACAGTTAATGATTGCGCGGTTGGTGATAGCAATTATTGCGATTAAGTTTGTGAACTTCAAATATACGTCAATCCCATTATATTTGACCTGTCATATGGCATAGCACAGCTACCGTCAGTCACAGGTACTGACGCGTTTTGACATCTCATGATCATCTTCAGAGTACGACTGCAAACTGACGAATGATGATATGTGCCATTACTAGATGTGCATGTCCGATTTTCCATTCCTTATAAATGAACTGTGGTTCGATTCAGTATAGTTAGTTTACTGTCATGAAATAACGAAACGCGTAAGTACGTGTGACTTGTGGTAGATTTCCCGCAAACTTCATTTAATGAATTTTTTCGCAACCCGCTAAATCAATGGTGGTTTAATCGTAAATTGGACCGTCATTAATCTATTCATGCGGAATCGCGGCTTTTCGCAAAAACCAATTATCGGTGCTGGTGACAAATGGTGCTGAGAAAAGGAATTTTGAGCAAAGTTTGCAAAATTTTCAAGGAAACCAAGTGATGTCAAACGAAATTTAGCTACCGCATCCCAAGAATTGTATGAAAATCTCGACATATTCCTAAGAAGGATAAGTTTACTAATACACACACGAAGGATTTGGCTGTGTGCTCATCGTCAATTTAACCAAACTATACTATGAAGCTAAATGCGACGGTGTGAACTACTAGGATTGGGTAGACTAGAGTATTTTTGCATCCAACGCGTAATTATGAACGCCATGGATATTTAGTTTAGATGCAAAGGTTATAAATGCTGTATATATGCTTCGATTTTCTGTCTGCCTGCAATTTTGAAATGCATCAAGATATAGAATTGAAGTTAGACCTGAGATGAAGCACGTCAAGTATAATATTCAATAGCTATTGCATAACTAGTGATAAATTAGTTCAAATAGGGCTATAAATGTGAACAAACGTCATAAACTCATGTTGTTTTAGCAGTAGTATATTGCGGAACAATTGATAACACTCGTAGTTCGGCAAAATCTTGATCAGTATACATTTCCAGCTCGACTTTTCATTGATTGATGAGTTCTCAAATGTCCCGTCACTCTGAAGCCGTCCACAAGTATAACGTGTGTAAATATTGTTGAACAAGTTTTGCTGGATATTTCCCAGCGATTCTGAACTTACTTTCTAGTTCTTTAATCAGGGTTGACACCCGACTCACAGAAAAAATAATTGGTGGCAAATTTTGTATTTTCTGTAAGTACGGTATCAATCCTGTTGAAGGACCTAGAAATGATTTTCTAAAACGTCGGTAAAAATTCGGCAAAACTTGGTTCAGCAGTATATTTGATCACAGCAAACAAGTCTATACAGATGAATAATTACATGGGCGCTTGTTCCAATATGACAGACTCAGACAAATTATGCAGTTTTTCAGCTATACGCCTGAAACTATCTTGTAATAGTATAAGTTAGATTCACTGAAGAATTTGAGAATGAATTGAAACACTCATTGAGCAAATGCAATGAACTGAGTTAGCAAAGCTCATTTTGCCACCAACCAATGACTACAATTTAACAAAAACTCATATCGGGAAATGATATCCTGTTCCAATTTCATGCGGAATCGCGGCTTTTCGCAAAAACCATTTATCGGTGCAGGTGACAAATGTTGCTGACAAAAGGAATTTTGAGCAAAGGTTGCAAAATTTTCAAGGAAACCAAGTGATGTCAAACGAAATTTAGCTACCACATCCCAAGAATTGTATGATAAATCATGGCACAGTTGTAAGTGAATTTGCTTTAGGATTTTTGAAGAATGTATGCCCACGCCAATCCTGCAAAAGCAAAATATTTTGCACACTAGTACCTTCGAGAATCATGGGTCATAACAAAAGAGCGTTTGTAGTTTCACAAACGCAATTATAACTTCAAATTAACCTCATCGTTCGGAACACGATTTTACCTAAAATGGGTTGTTTGCGCTAAATGTAATCTTTAATAGGTTCAACTTAAACACGTTTATGCATTCTGACATACCATTGGGAAAGTCACATTTCTCCATGGCTGGTTACGACAAAAATGCACTGGTTATTTGAAATTGAACGTTTTTAGCCCCAAAAATAAAATTCAATTGATGCAGTGTCTATTACAAATTTTAATTTCATTTGAACGACAACAACAACAACAAAAACAACATAAACTGTAGTTGTTTTCGAGCTGCTCAACGAGATTGATTGACGTAATATACTTATTTCATTCTAAGTGGATTGGAACTCACGTTAAAATATCTCATACATGCATCAGAATGTTAACACTATATATACTATATATATATATATATATATATATATATATATATATACTCTATATATATACGATGAATAATTTATTGCATTAATATTATGTATATAATATGTGTGATTAATCCCCCTTTGTTAAAATGAAGAATGACCTCTACTGTCTAACTTAATCGAGTGAGAAATGTAGAAATGGGTTACATTTTTCAGGAAAAGCCCACATTATCATCATCGCCAGCATTATGCGAATGTTGATACACTGGGATCACTATAGTGTATCCATTTTCCTGTACTTTACAGACATGATACTGTCGAGAGTGTTGTGCTTAACATCAAATAATCAACCGCTTTCATCTTTGTCCGATGTTACACAGTGGTCAGAGTTAGCTGTCTTCGGTGATGAGCTTAGTGATTACGCTCACCATTATCTGATTTAAAAAGAGCATCATTTACGAAGCAACGCAAACATGCAAATATTGTGGTGGTGATGATGATGATGGTGGTGGTTACGCTAAATGTAACTCTCTTTCTGAATCGAACTCAAAAACATACCTGACCTTTCTGGACATTTTTTTCCGAGTTCATTCAGCAAAGGTAATGTCCAATTGCCTAACATTTGTGTGTTGTAGGTAGCATAAAATGCGCGAAAGTTGTTCGACTTAATATATTGTCATTAAAAATAGTATTTTAATTAATAATATTTGCTCAACATACTTATGGTAGTGATGTACAGTTGGACGATTTCAAGCTTGCTTATTTAGTATATCAGAACTGGTAAAGGTTAGAGCATGAAATCCTGTTATGCTGCTATTATTGCCTACCGCATGGAGCCCATTTTAATGAAAAATAGGCAAATGATGTATATAAATGTATCCAGGTTACTTCGTTAAAAAAACTTTGCCAGACAGCACCGACACATTGATGTCACACGCGTGCGACTGGCAGTAGTTTTTCTATGTTGTTCGACGACTGGTCAAATACAATGGGATTGGTGTTTACTTCAAGTTCGCAAACTTGATTTAATAAATTGTTATCACCACCCGCGAAATCAATGATTGTTTAATTGTTGTCTAATGGTATAAAATCGCCTGGTCTAGTTTGTTTCTGATCTTGTATAATTACGTTTAAAACTGTTTGAACTAAAAATTATTTTTGAACGTGTTTACAAGTGCATGTTTAAACACGCATGAACATGGACAAGTTTCTTGGTCACGTGGATAGATCCAGGGCATGGCGTACAATCAACTGATCTGATCCATTTCTATGCAAAGTAAAAAAATAGCTAAAAAAGGAAATTGGCTCCTACGCCCAGCATTTTTAAATGTGACCTATTTTCATTTGCGATTTCGCCAAAATGCTTTTAGAAACACAAACAAAACGTAGTAAATATTATTTCAGAATACACATGTTTATCACAAACAAAAGATATATATGAACAACATAACGATTGTACAATCACCTGACCCATTATTTACATACAGTATAAACTAAGTATTGCATAATTTGGGCAAGGAAATTCATCCAGTAGACCGGTTTCGTCCTTATTCGGAACTCATCACGTACTGTCCAGAATTTTCCGAGGTTAGGGATCGAACCTGAGCTCGTCTCCTTCGGAACTTGGTGCTTAAATCACTGGGTCACTCTGCCGCACTGACTGTGGTTGGTCAGTTGGAACACTAGGTCTGAATGGATGCGATATAGGCTTCGCCTAAAGCAAAGGCTAGCCAAAAATCATTGTATAACAGAAACCTGCGTGTAGTATATTACAGGATGGCTCAGTGGTTAGAGCACCAGATTTCGAAGCAGACGTGTCCAGGTTCGAGCCCTTTCCGCGGATAATTCTGGGCAGTACGTGATGAAGCCGTTCTAAGAGATGAATTGCCTTTTCCACACTATACGATATTTAGTTTATACTGACAAACGTATGTAAATATTTGATTAAATTTTTATATCAAGATTGCAAAAGTAATTTTTGTATACCGATTGTATGGTTTCGTCTCATTCAATGACACAACGTGCTTTCGCTACAACATGTACATAAACATAACAGTCATGATGAGAGTAAAGAAGATCCTGCCCTCGAACACTTACTTTCCTGTGTAGTTGAAGATTAAAAATTAATTTAATATCGGGACAAAACAAAATAAAGTAATCTATTCAACTCCCCGTGAGTCTCTTACGTACAAACTTCATAGTATCTATTAAAAGGACATTAATAAATAATGACTAAATATTAAACGAACAAATGAACAGATTTGTAACAAACAATTTGTCTACTTTTTCAACAAATCCAAAAGGATCTTTCAGGTCGTACTCAAATAAGGGATTTCTGACTGGCTTCATTTGGTTAGCCAGCCAATTGACTAACTCAGTCTTATAATTACCTCTTTTAATAAATACATACAAGGTAAAGGTTTTCACTGCACAATGTCGCTATGAGCCTGCAGTCTATTCTACCATCAAAAGTTTGTCGAGTGAAATGTCGAAATATTGTGAACTTTCTGTCATTCGTGGTTTTTGTTAAACTCCACAATAGTTGTTGTGTACTAATAATTGAGACGTGGGCAGTAGGGACAGATAATTGGTTGTTGGATTAATCAGTTACAGTTCGTTATTTTGCTAGTCTAAAACATGGACACGTAATTGATGACCTTGTCGACATTGAGCATTGGTAACCACTATTCACGAACTGTATAATAATTGCAGAAACGCACGACATGGATACACCGAACGGACAAAGTGTTTTCCTCTTCATTGCATGTTTAGTTGTCATTTAGGCCCTTTTTTACATTATATATATATATATATATATATATATATATATATATATATATACGTGGAAATCTTTGTCGTGACAGTACATATAGAAAGCATATTCCGCATCGAATTATTTGTTTTAACGATTACAAGTTTAAAACAAGACAAAATTTTCGCGCATCAAAAGCGTCAGCTAATATATTTTGTAGCAATTGCATTTAAGCTTAGTTCAGTTCTTATTTTAACCAAATGACCAGGCTCAATTTATTATTCTATTCCTTCAGAATTACATGTATGTTAGTGGTAGAAGAGATGTGCTTCTCCAGGTTTTTATGTTTTCGTTCATTAGGAGAAATCAATAGCGATGGACAAATAAAATTCAATAAACAATGGTGACAGTTATTCAAATCAAGTTTGCAAGCTTGAAGTAAACACCAATCCAATTGTATTTAACCAGACATCGAACAACATAGAAGAACTACCATAAATCAGACGTACTGACGCATTTCGACCTTCCATGATTATCATCAGAGTATGACGGCAAACTGACTATCGAGGATCAAACCGCAATGCATATATAAGGAAAATAAAATTATACATGCGGCTCTCGCCTTTAGTAGCCCCGAATGCACTGGAATTCCGGTAGGCTCGAAATGCATGTGTTCATCAAATTATAACTCTTGAAAATGCTGACTATATTATATGATTCTATACCTATTTAAACAAATCTGTCGTACACCTAACATATCATTCCATATATATTAGCTTTACGCAATGAAGAATATATATATATATATATATATATATATATATATATATATATATATATATATATATATATATATATACGAGTATTTCGCAATGCTTGCTGAGAATACTTTGTGATGGAAAGGTTACCGTAATTGAATTTGGTCTTTATAAACTATATCAAAATTTTGAATGTAGTTGAGAAACAATTATAATTTCTAGGAATTTTATTGCAGCTCTATTTTGGCATAGTGGAGTAAACTATTAAATTATTTTTCTATTGAATTATATAAATTAGTGCAAATTAAATGTTAGGCGATAATTATAAACGGCTATTTTCGCCAGATCTCAACTCGAATAAAATATGTCGTTCTAAATGTTAAATTTATTTAAAGTAAAATACGTTTTAGTTAAGCTAAAGTCTACCAAAATTTGCAATTTTAAATTTTACGTGTAAAATTGTGTTTACAATACAGTTATTTACCAAACTACGGCACAATAACTTCTAATCAGAACAACCGAAACAGTTTGCTTGTTGGCATTGTCGATATGGGCAACTCTCGAAGACTGGCCCAATAAAGGGTTCTCATAGACTACTCACTGATAGTTATCAGTAACAATTCTCATATTGCGCTTTCGCCTATTTGAATGTCCACACACACACACACTCACATACACCTATATATATATATATATATATATATATATATATATATATATATATTTCATACAGACAGACATTCTCAACGTTAAAAATTTTACACACAAAACATTAAAGTTTCGCCACATTACGTGTGATATTGCAGTCCATGTTATTTGTGCTAACAGGACGTATATTCGTTTATAATTTTAATAGCTGTTCTGGGCTTATTAGTCAATATATAATTTCCCAATTTTTCCAAATACTACCTAATCTGTGCTTTTGCTGACTTTCTCCTATTTCCTTCAAATTGATCACCTCGTGCAAAACATTGGAAGGTGAGCTTCGGACAGATGGAAAACGATGAGAGTCTGATGACTATCTTCAACGAGAGTTGTTCACATAGTTGAGAATTTAACCGCATATTAACATATGACACAACACAAACACAAACATTCACACACAAATACACAACAACATACAAACAAATAAAATAAGGAAAATATGTTTAGTCAGCTTGTTGTACAGCCTGACAAAGGTAAATAACCTAATCTTATTTTCATTCTCCGGGTTTGAGGAGACAAGTCTGTACCTTTTTGACATGATCAATTTCTAGTCAAAAGTTTGTGTAACTTTTAAAATGTTTCTCCTATTGTTAATCAGCATTGGCCAGGAAATTTGTATGAGAGCTATCAGCCATTTATTGAGTAAGACAAGAAGCATGAAATGACAAGTCTTAGCGATGAGAAATACAAAATAATAAGGTAGTGCATATCTCGAGGTTTTTTTCAATGTTGTAAGTAATTTTTTAAGAAAAGCACAGGAAACATCTTAAGTCAGAGAGTATGACCTCGCCTTAGACTAATGATATCCTGGAAAAAACTGCAATATTGCAATCGATACAAGTAAATGTAGCATATTGTAATATGCCGGAAATATGCCGTCCTTTCGAAAGATAACATCAATGACAGACAAGTAGATCGATATCGACGTAGATGGGAAGGCCTAGTCGAAATTCACTCAAATATCACTATTTTCGTGGGAAAAGCATTTGAAATTATTGCCTTATAAACACAATGCACTAGTCGTGCAACCTTTCAATCAGGCAATGCTGTGCGATATAGACATCAATTATATTAATGTCTGTAAATATTTTTTCAACAAAAGGAAAAGAAAAAATAGGCTGTACTTTTTTCTCTCATACTGAATTTTTAAATAGTTTACTAAATATAAATTTGCACACATTACGGTTTCCCGTACCCACCGATCAAAGCATACGGACCAAAATTTTTCACATATACTAGTTTGAGTGACAACACCAGCTAAACAAGGCCGCATATTTACTGGCGCTCTAACTTTAAGAATAGCGCATGGCGCTACCAAGGTAAAAAGGAGAAATTCGGCAATTTACCTGTCGCGAATTTGTATCTTAAAATGTTGTTACTGAGTTTCACTTCGTAAAATGTCTACGATTAAAGATTACATGAAAAATCCTAAATGTGGAATATTTCAACAATATTTAATTACAATCTTCCCTTCATTAGGATTCATCTCTTAGTCCTTTATAGGCTCCACCTAAAAGAAGGGCAAACCATGAAACATTAGTTATTATATTACTGAAAATTGTGTTTACCATGAAGCAAGCTGGATCAGTGGTTAGAGCAATAGATTCCAAAGCAAACTTTCTCAAATTTCGAGACTTGTCCGCGGCAAATTCTAGACATTATAGATTTTAACATAAACACCAATCCCATTGTATTTAACCAGTCGTCGAACAACATAGTAATACTACCGCCAGTCGCACGCACTGACGCGTTTCCACCCTCCATGATCATCATCAGAGTACGACGGCAAACTGACTGGCGAGAATCAAACCGTATGCATATATATGGAAATAAAATTAGATATGCAGCTCTCTGGCGGTAGTTTTGTTATGTTGTTCGACGACTGGTTAAATACAATGGGATTGGTTTTTACATCAAGCTCGCAAACTTAATTTAAAGAATTGATACCACCACCCGCGAGATGAATTATTGTTTAATTGTACTAGACAAATTACCTTTTCTACATTAGGCAACGCCTAGTTTATACTGACAAATGGATGTACATAATGGATCGGGTGTTTATATAAAGATCGTATTCTTGATTGTTATCACTGCCCGCGCAATCGATGTTAATTCAAACATATATCTAACCAGAATTTCAGACTATAACCACCAAAATATTTCAAAACAATACACTATATCTGATAAAATAAAGAAAAATAAAATAAATATGTATTATTTTGAACAAACTGTTTTGCATTTATGCGCTAGTTAGGCAGCTGGTGAGTAAATTTCGTTATGAACACATTGGTTTACAGCTCCTCAAAAAGCCGAACTCGAAATGACGCCATAGGCAATTTTGACGTAAACGTGATCGTTATTTTTATTTATAACATTTTGCGTTTAAATGTGCTCAAGCTCGAAAGATTTACAGAAACTTGTATTAAATTTCGAAATGACCTACAGAAATCGTATCATACACCATGACGACAACAATATTAAAAAATTATTACTTACTAAATAAAGGAAAACTCGATGCATTTTTCGTGACGTAAAAATTACTTAGTTCAATTTATCCAAAATCTGTGGATTAGCTGGTCCATAGTACAATAAAAATCATTCCGGTACTGTAAGAATAGTCTGCATGTTTGAGGTTAATCTACACCATAGTTCCTTTTATCACACGTGTAGGAATAGAAGAATCACCTAATTTATTTTTCTATTATGCACTGATAATGAACAATAAATGAATGATCCACGTCATTACGGGAAAATGACGGAAATGTTATAAAACAATATGACTGGCAGAATCAAGAAAGTTATAGGTTTGAATTTAATTAAGACATCATAATTTATATGACAATTGTAGCCACACGTCTAAAACTCAAATAATTCATCGAATTCAGTCATTTAAGTACTATGTATAAGGTGTTGAATACCTAGAAACAAATTAGTTCAAATATGAGAAGAAGGCTGAACTAAAGTCAGCTTGAACGGAAAGTATAATCTAGTAAACACATTCGTTTCGTGCTTACTGTCGACTCATCATTAAGAGCCGGTATTACACCCTATACCCACTTTATACTAGGTGAGGAGTGTGGGACAATTGCACCGTCCAATATATTATTATCTGTTGTGACATTTGCAAGTTTTACCATTCAGTTTTGATGCATTTTAAATATTGCGATCATAGCAAAACTTAATTTCATTATATATAAAAATTTTATTTTCTAAATAAGAAATTAGACATTGGATACTTCCAGTCGAATTGCCGAGGTTTCATCAGATTAAACTTGATCCACTATTAAATTTCTATTTTTCCTATTCCAACGACTGAAATTGAACGCCTCATTCTGAACTGCTAAGATAAAATTAATTAACTCTGCTTCAAAAGACCCATGTTCGTTCGTATTTTATACGCAATCCGTTAAATTGATCGCGTCTCGAACTATTCTACTTACCCCATCCTCCAACATTTTCGAATAACATATTCTCCCTTTTTCTATGCCCGCTCTCTTGAGATTATAATCACCGAAAAAACAAATGCTAAATTTGCCAAACGTTCTTGTTTGCAAGCATTGAACGAATACTGCTGCAAAGGAGGCTTGGTGTAAAATAACCAAATGTAAATGAAAGGAGAAAAAAGGTAATAAAGTGTTCGCGATCGCATAAAGTTAAGAGACACACGACAAACTCTCGGGGTCATGTAGGTATCTCTAGGCTAGACTTAAATTAACCCCAAGTTTAAGAGGAATCATCGAAAGTGGGATGGGCCCATTCGTACAGGTGCTCAGTGTAATAGAAATCGTGCTGAAGTTACTCTCGAAAAATTTATCGCCCGACAAACAAAAAAGTATGAAACACACTGCTTCATAGTTAAGGAACGCCAATTTCATTTTGTCAAACGAACACAAGGGCTGTAAAAATATTTTTGCCTTCAGAATCGGTCCCCAGATAAATTTGTTCTTCGTGTATGTGCTTATATCGATTAGATATACACTCGCGCATACATAAACATGCACGCGTGTACTTTCGAAAACATTAAAACATAAATTTACGTATTGAAATTATGCTTATTCACTGGTTTGTCGCAATCAAATGCATACTTATCCCTTACATCTGATCAAAATCTTTCCAAAGTCAGGTTGTCACGTGCGTTTAAAACCATAGAACTAGGTAGTTTGGACGTGCGTAGATATTTCACAAAGTTAACTGATATGATCGATTTTGGAACCAAGTTTGCTGGATTTCTATAAGCACCAATCCTTTAGTGTTATTAATCTCTCCGCACAGTTCCAAAAATATCGAGTTTTGATATTTCCTTGAACTTATTAGAGCAAAAATTCCATTCACATTAATCTTATTGAATTTAACGTCATTGGCTGAATATCCGTCTCATACCGGCATATCGGGAAGCCAAGCCAACATAATCAGGATAGCTGTTCTTAGATTCCAACGAATTTCGATTTTGAAACTCACCCATCTGCAAAATTATTATTATTATATTGTACAGCACAAAGTCGACAGCAAAAACGATTATCTTTGAGGTTTTAACCTGGCGATAAACCAGTTGAAAAGTAGCTGTTTTATAATTTTGACACTGTTATACTATTAAGAAATACTTGATTGCGTGTGTGGTGACGACCATACTTTAAATTCCTAATTGCGTCATTCAGTCGCTCTAACTACGGTCACTCGCACGAACAACAATGTTTCGATCATCACCAGAACACGACAGCAAAATGACTAGCGAGGGTCACTCCATAACGCATATGATGTTGAACTGGCCAAACAAAATGGGATTGGTGTTTTTCTCAACTTCGCTAACATGATCTAACGAATGTTCATCACGTCTCATGCAATTGACGATTGCTCGATTTTATAACTTATACACGTGTGACGAAAGTTGCAAGAACATTACGTCTGTGATTGCATTGAAATTTTCAAGCGGTAGTTTCGTTATGCTGTTCGACGACTGGTTTAATACAATGGGATTGGTGTTTACTTCAAGCTCGCAAACTTGATTTAGAGAAATTAGTTCAGTTGTGACGAGAAGGATAAACCATGCTGTCTTTGGTTTATTCTTCTGGTCACAACTGAACCACATACCTGTTTTTCACAAATAAAATGAGGTTGGTGTTTTTCTTCATTTCGCTAACATGATTTATACGAATTGTCAGCACGTCTCATGCAATTGACGGATGCTCGATTCTATAATTTATATACGTGTGACGAAAGTTGCAAGAACGTTACGTCTGCGGTTGCATTGAAATGTTCCAGCACATTATCATGCATGCACGACTACTAAGTGCACGAAGCGCATACCTGTTAAATACTGTTTCTTCCGGAGAACTACTATGTATGCAAGTATGTATTAGGCGTTGCGAACCTAGTAACAAATTAGTTCAGTTGTGCCGAGAAGGATAAGCCATGCTGTTCATGCTGTCTTTGGTTTATACTTCTGGTCACAACTGAACCACATACTCGTTTTACAATAATCTATATATGCATTGCGGTCTGACAAATATGGTGTCGTGCTCTGATAATGAACGTAGATGGTAAACAACGTCTATGCGTAGACTTGCGGTAGTTTTGCTACTCAGGCAAATTAAATAAATATATACTTTGTGCAGCATAACGTTGATTCGAAGATTTTTTTGCGATACAATTCATCGACTATATCCTTATGGAAATAGTTCGTGTGAGGGCTCAAAATCGTAAATCATTTACAATTACAACATTAAATATTGATCTGTTGATTTAGTGGAAATGAATGGCCTCCTAAAACTTGTTCACTGTTTCGAGTCTCACTACTATCGATAATTTGCTCAATAGTCTTGGCAGTGGAGATCTTGTATATATGCAATCATGTGGTAGGTATTGCATATCTAACTGTAATTTTGATAAAAAAGAAAGGTACACCGTCTAACTCATACAAAATTCTTCACTATATATATATATATATATATATATATATATATATATATATATATATATATATATATATAGTTGCTAAGGTTTTTTATCAATTTTAGGCGTCATTTACATGTAGCATTTGATTGAATTTAATGTTGGTCATAATATTTCCAATTTAAATCAATATATTCGTTGATACCTTTAATAGATTAATATTTCCATAAGAAACAAAACCTGTCTTAACCGTATAATTCTTACTTAGCTAATTAAGCAGTTGGACTACACTTCGACGAACGCTATTGGTGTCGCTGATGTCTCTGTTGAAAATGAGCCAGTTCATCCTGAGATCTTCATCTACATCACAACGGGTTGCTGTTCAATATATCATACTTATATTTTTTTCAATTTTGATGCAACGAAATGCACGAATTTTACGTTGTGTTAGACTTTACATTTTGCCGAATTATATGCGACTATTATTCCTCTCCCCTGCTATATTTATATTCATGAGATTATACGTTCTATCCATGCTGAACTTCGCAACTTTTAAACAAAAGATAGTTCAAACTTGGTCATATATATGTTCTTTCCTTATATCAAATATATTTCTGATAGTACATATGAACTAAAGCTCATTTCTGGCAGTCTGCAGGCGATATTCGTTGCGTTATTTAAACATTTACCTTATGAAATCGTCTCTTTTCATTTAGGCGCTTCATCACCTCCCCACTTCAAGCTCGATTCCTGAACTTATGCGACTTTAGTTTTTAGACTTGTCTAATAGACATACATATTTTTAATTTTTCTGGTCGTTTCCGGTGGGAATATCACACACACACTTGTGGTTTATTGCATGGATTCTAGAAACAGCCAAATAAATGCCAGACTGCTAGTTTAGTCAAGATATTGCGCGAGTTGCGTACGTGGGTTTTTGCTTTGCACTATCAGTTTCACAAAGATCCGATTGATTACCATTTTCCAGTATGCATCTGTTTTGTCTTCGATCAGGCTGGATGCGTATTCGTCCCTTTCTTCCGAAGGCTTCAACATCGTTCATACTAACCACTGGAAATGCGGTGTTACGCAATCTTTGTTTACTGGCAACGTTTCGGAACAGCATTTCCCGTTCCGTCATCCGGCCAATAATCACGTATATACATAGCACAAAGCTCACAATAGCAGATATATATATATATATATATATATATATATATATATATATGTGTGTGTGTGTGTGTGTGTGTGTGTGTGATTATTGGCCTGATGACGGAATGGGAAATGCTGTTCCGAAACGTTGCCAGTAAACAAGGATTGCGTAACACCGCACTTCCAATGGTTAGTAGGAACAATGTTGAAGTCTTCGGAAGCAAGGGACGAAAACAGATGCATACGTGGAAATTGTGATCAATCGGATCTTTGTGAAACTGCTAGTGCAAAGCAACAACTCGCGTACGCAACTCTCGGAATATTATCATATGAAGCTCGCACTGTGCAAAAACCCTTTAAAAAGTTATCTGCTAAGTTAATCACTGATTTTCTTTACCAAGTTTCGTCTCCACATTATCCATTGGTATTACTAGTTAATAAATAGAGATCTTATTCACTGTCAAATTATCTGATTAATGTTGACATTTTATCCGCCCATCATCATGAAGTGCGCTATGATGTTCCATCATTTGCTCAAATTTATGAAGTCCGACATGCCACACAAGCTCTACCTGAATAGGTCAATCTGCTTATTCGCTCAAATTCCCTTATATTTCCCTACTGTTAAAATTTGATGCTCTTGTAGGCCTGCTCACAAGTTCAGTATCTCAATCGCATTGGCAATTTATTTCGTAAAATAACGACGCCTTCTACCTCCAGACATAAAGCACTCAAACATAGTATGAATAGTATTCTTCTCACTTTTAATCATTCAATATGTACAACATTATGTTAGATAATGTCACATATTCGTCAGTAAGCCAGAGACAGGTGTTTCGCCTGATGTCATAGACTACCTCACTTCGTTATTCTTTGTATTTCACACTAGTTTCTTTAAATTCTGCATATACTGTGCATCGTTTTAGTATATCGATTTGTATAGCTATCGTAAATTTCTCTATTAAAACGACCTATTTTCTTCAGCTCTGATGAATTTTACGACCTACCGCCTCCTATTATTTTATTAGTGAATGTACAGTTTGTAATAACTATTTCACCTGGCGATGGGCTAACATTACATTAGCACTCCGCTTTGTCATTTCAAATACACCAAAGTCAAATTAATGGGAATGTAGTACAGTTTTCATTTATTTTGTGGGTGTTCTATTTTCCGTGGTCCTATGCTAAAAGACAGACAAAAATACTGAGCAAAATGACAATTTCAGATCACAAAACCATTAAATTTGGCATAATTTGGTGAATGAAGGAAGTTAAATGGAAAATTTTGACTAATAGAAAATCACCAATAAATAAGCATACATTGATTTCGCGTCTGACGATAACAATTATTTAAATAAAATCTGCGAGATGGGGTTAAACTCTCTCTCTCTCTCTCTCACACACACACACACACACACATATATATATATATATATATATATATATATATATATATATATATATATATATATATATATATACAAAACTAAACAATAAAATAATTTCGAAAAGTAAAATCTTCCCGTAGAGCGGTTTAGTTCTTATCGGGATTTCGTCAGTTAATGGAACCCATTCCACTACGCTACACAGTCGCATGTAACACACAACTTCCTGTTACATTCTTGCTAATGTTTTGGTTAATCTTTCTTACAAATTGAGCCCATGTGGAATTTTATTTGACCTAAAGTTCAAAACACAATAGCCACCCTGGTAAGTGGTTTTGAACTAATGAATTAATTTATTACGCATTCATTGATTACCCTATTTATGATAAAAAATATTTAAAACAATTTGGCAAACTTTGGATGGACACCAAGCCTATAAAATGTATATTTGTTAATATAAACCAAGCATTGTGTACGAGAGAAAAGGTAAATCAACCAGTTATATAAATGAATATTTCGATCCTGATGTAAACACCAGTCCCGTTATATTCAGATATTGTTAGTATAATCTAGACTTTGTTTAAGATTGCGATTCCGATGTAGGCTCAAGTCCCATTATATACAGACATTGTTAGTATAAACTAGACTTTCTTTAATTTAAAAAAGTCGATTCACCCTATAGAACAGTTTCGTCCCGAATTTGCCGCTAACTGGGCTCAACGCTGGGAACTTCTACTTCGGAATCTGTTGCTTTTGCTACTAAGCCACCCTGCCGAACACTACACACAATATTTAGTTATATAATAACTGATGTTTCTTGGTTAGCCCTTCCTTAATGTGGAACAAAAATCGTCACCTTATACCTGGATGAAATGCCTTTTATACATTATTTGGGGAAGGAATTGCATTTTCTACATTATTTGCCTTATTCAATGCTTAGTTTATACTGAAAAAGGTATGTATATTTTTGTTATCACCGCTCGATCAACCAATTTTCGTGTAATCCAATCTTATTGGGAATTCGTCAAGTACGGTTTTGAATTTTGTCGCAGACACGATCCGAACTTGGGTAAATTTTTAGAACTGTGATTCTATCCAACGTGTCATCATGGTGGAAACTGCACGCAATTTCCAGTTGTGTACTAACTTATGTTTTTGTTCGATTTTCTTTCATGTGGAACTTATTTTACTCCTCTTTCGATTCAAAATTCCAACTAGCCTTATACAAAATTTAATAAGTATCGACAAATATACATATAATAAGACTGATAATTATCTCAAGTTCACATAATTTATTTAATTAATAAGCATTAATTGTTTTGAGCACTACTGACTGTAGTTGCCTAATAAGGACGCAACTGTGGCACAAAAGCTGGAGTGCCTTCAAAACTGAGGTTTTTCATATAGTAGGTCAATGAAAATTGAATACATTTATTCATTTAGCTTGGTCACTTCGTGGAGACTGGATCTGAAATTTGGTTTGCTATTTTTTGTGCCTTTATCATTCGATTGATCCCACTGGTGGCACTAAAATGCTGTTGGTAATTCTCATACAAAGCCGTCAAATTCAGAGAAGTCAGATTGACACCTTGTCAACTTTTCACTAGAAACGGTCCATCTAATGTACCTATGCATTCCTATGAATTTTATAATTATGCAGTCGCAAAGCGTCAGTATATTATTCTAGTATAATTCTGGCTAGCAGCAGTAGTATGAATAATAGTATTAGTAGTAGTTGTAGTAGTAGTAGTAGTAGTAGTAGTAGTAGTAGTAGTAGTAGTTGCTTTTGTTGTATTTTAGTAGTAGTAGTAGTAGTAGTTTTGTGGTAGTATTATTAGTGATAGCGATAGTATTGATATTAATAATATCAATCATAGTAGTATAGATGTATACGTAGTGTTAGTAGAAGTTGATATAGCAGTTGGAGTTGTAGTAGTAATGGTATCAGTAGTAGAAGTAGTAGTAATACCAGTAGAAAAAGTAGCATTGGTAGTATTGTTAGTAGTAACTAACTTCACAATGCAACATCATGCTATTAGAAGATGAAAATCTGTTTCATGCATAAACGGCAATCGTTTCTTTGAACAAATATAATTATAAGTAAATCTTTGACGCAATTCTGCGTATTTGAAATCAATAACAGTACTATCTTATTCATCCAAATTTCCATAAAAAAACCCGAACTTCTGCATTTAGACCTTCCAAGGTCATCAATAGAATAAGCCGTCAATCGGACTAACGAGGATCAAATCGCAATATATATAATTTAAGCCCATTCAGATCTTCGGAGCTTAAACCTGGCAATCTCTCCCACATTGACTTTGGTTAGGAGTGTCGGGCGAACAACTTCTATGCAGTCATGAAAATGTGATTTTTACAGAGTTTGCAACAAGAAT
>JAQBSW010009493.1:0-28493 GCA_029291075.1 Eudiplozoon nipponicum
TTTAAAAGATGTATTATTTTGTTTCTCAGTGCTGTCCTTTTCGTTTCGGATTTGACCGCATTTTTCTTGTGCGGGACAATTGTTAGCACTCATAGGTCGGCAAAATCTTGAACCTTTTATCTTTTCAGATGATGTAATTTTTGGCCTCAGTTGATGGGTTCTCACTTGTCCCTTCTCCTTTAAGCCTTCAATTAGCTGATTGTCTGAAAGCGCTTTAGGATCAAGATCCGCCATTGATCTTTCACCTATATTTCGAGACGTTATTTCCAGTCTCATCTTCAGGGTTGACACAATACGCACAGGAGTAAAACACAACTTGTGGCAAATGTGGTATCCTCATTCAAGACAGATATATTTATATATATTTTATTTTAATTGTCTTCCTAATATCCGGTCTTATACCTAGTCTCTAATACTCAAATGTATACAAAAACTTATCCCTGTCCCCCTCTGCGCACACATCTACCTATAAACATGTGTATTTTAACTATAAGCACACCTAATGGATTGACATACACGCCTATCAATGATGTCTATATTTTAATTGCTGTACCGGACGCATAGAAAGATCAACAAATTTTGAATTCTATATTGCTGTAATCCTCACCTGCCCCCCAGTTCACCTAATTCCATCCAGCTTGCAATCGGTTATATACAGAGAGATTAAAAAACTATTGAAACTCTATAGAGTATTATTCTATCATTTTGACAAGACCGAATACGGAAGTTACACTAACTAAATCGTTTTTCCGCTCAGTACACATTTATACTCAGATCCTATATGAATTAGTTTCTGTATTAAAATATCGTATATATCTATATATATAGATAAACATATAAGCAACTATGTGGGTTACTCCCACATCTTTTATAAATATCTATATATCTAAATATAACTATACCTACGTGTATACACTATATATATATCAGCAATCTTTTATATTTTAATTTTATTTTTACTTATATATTTGTACCCACATCTTATAAAATATCCATTTATACATATGTCCACACGCTATCTATGTATATATATAGATAAGCATATAAGCAACTATGTGGGTTCATCCCACATCTTTTATAAATATCTATATATTCATCATATATATATATATATATATACGTGTATATACCATATATATAATATGAATCTCATACAAGCAACACTGTGAGTCCCTCAACGGATAAATTATATCAGTAAAACACTTTTTATATATCTATTTTATTGTCTATCTATATACTTCTATATATATATGTAGATATATGTATCTATAAGCAGTTGAAATAGGTTCTTTGAAATTCAACCACTTACAATTTATATGTATATATAAATATCAAAGCATATCTATCTTCCCGTCTACACCTCATATATATATATATATATATATATATATATATACATAATGCCTATCTCAATTCACAAAAGCAACCATGTGAGCTTTTCCCACCTTATATATAAAATCTAAATATTCTTCTACATATATATTGTGAATATCTAAATAAGCATTTAAGCAACCATGTGAGTTTTCCCCACATCTTATATGAATATTTAGAATCATCCATATATATGTATTTGCGAAATATAGATGCCCATATTTGTTAAATATATTTAGATAAATATATAAGCAACAACGGGAAATTCTCTCACATCTTATATAAATTGAAATGTTCATCATATATATATTATACATATATAACTATAGCCATATTACCGCCCTCTAACTCCATCTAATTCGTTCTGTTTTTTCCCCTTTCATAGTCGTGGTCTCTTATTTAGATTTATTGTTAGCTCTGATTCCTCTAATCTACGTTTCTTTCCATTAGAGAAGGCTTCATTGAATATTGGGCCTAATGATTTTTCTACACATGTCATATTCATGACGTTCATTCCTGATTTTATTTCAATTGATTCTCTAATCAACCTGGTTAATCTATTTCGGTTACATAGTGAAATCCGTTTACAGCCGTCCCAGTTTATTTGATGACCTGACTCCATTGAGTGTCTGGCTAGATCCGATCTATTACTATGTCTGTATTTGCATGCAGTCTTATGTTCACCTCTACGTACCTTTATTGGACGCATGGTTTCACCTATATACCTAAGATTGCAATCTTTACAAGGTATCTCATAAACCCCTGATGTGTTAAGAGGTTCTATTTTTTCTTTTTGATTCGGTAACTTATTGCCTATTGTAACTGTTTGTCTTAACACTGTTCTTATGTTGTATTTTGTTGCTAATATCCTAATCTTTCTACTTAATTTGGAGTCTGGTAGAACCAGAGTTCTGTGCTTATCTTCATTCTGATTATCTAAATCTCCTGTCCGTTTCTCCTGTGTTATTCTTCTCTTAAATCGCAATAATGTCTCCTTTATGATTTTCTCAGTTAATTTTTCCGGATAACCATTTATCCTGAATATTTCTTTCAATTTCATTAGTTCTTTATCCCTATATTTTAAATCCACTATTTTAAGACTTCTTATTATCATAGATTTTAGAATGCCTATTTTCATCCCAAACGGGTGATTAGAGCAATAATTCAGGAGGATACCAGAATAAGTATCCTTCCTATAAATATCTTTCTCTAATGTCTGACCCATTCGTTTTAATTTTACATCTAGAAACGATAATTCTTCTTTGTTTTCTTTTTCCAATGTGAATTTTACCTCTCCCAGTTGATTAGCTAAATACAGAAAATTATCCAACTCCTTGTCCTCGTGATTCCAAATTAGGAAGATGTCATCTAGGAATCTTAAATTTAAGCTTGGTTTGAGCGAAGATCTAAGTGGGAGATATTTTTCTAAATAATGCAAATAGATATTAGCGACCGGGACTGATAATGGATGTCCCATAGGAACACATTTCACTTGAAGGTAAAATTCATTTCTAAATATAAAGTATGTAGAGGACATACAAATTTTTAACATTTCCATAATACTACTTAACATCATTTTACTCCCTTCTAGTATTTCAGGGTATTCAGTTAGGCAACGTTGGACACACTCTAATGCAACCTGTACCGGAATGTTCGTATACATAGATACCACATCCAGGCTTGCCAGTTTATCATTCTCTAATAATTTATATTTACTAATAATATCCGTAAAGTGATAAGTATTCTTTAATGTATAATCTAGAAAATAGGTGTATTTTCTTATTCTATGGCACAGAAATTTGGACATTTTATAAGTTGGGGAATTCTGGACATTGACAATTAACCTAAGTGGATTATCTTTTTTATGAATTTTTACTAGACCATACACTCTGGGAGAGAGTGAATCTCTTTGTATTAATGATTTACCAAGTACTGAATCCAATTCCCCAGATCCGATCATTTGATTAATTAAAGTTTTAACCTCACCTTGTAATTTGTCCGTTGGGTCCTTATTTATTTTATGGTAAACTTCTTTATTATTTAATTGTACGTACATCTTATCCTCATAATCCCTCTGGTTCATTAGCACTGTTGCTCCACCTTTATCTGCTTTAAGGCATATCACCTTATTAGATAACAACTCCGATCTTAATCTTTTCAAGTCATAATTCTTTTTACATTTATCCTCCTTATGTTCTAATACTAATTTTGCAACATCCAATTCAAATTTAGTTTTCTCTTTTCCTGGGAGGAATTGTGCGATTTTAACTGTCTCGGTAATAATTTCATTCTTAGGTATGTATTCAATAGGAACAGCTGTGTTCAGTTTATAAGATGTGGGTACAAATATATAAGTAAAAATAAAATTAAAATATAAAAGATTGCTGATATATATAGTGTATACACGTAGGTATAGTTATATTTAGATATATAGATATTTATAAAAGATGTGGGAGTAACCCACATAGTTGCTTATATGTTTATCTATATATATATATATAGATATATACGATATTTTAATACAGAAACTAATTCATATAGGATCTGAGTATAAATGTGTACTGAGCGGAAAAACGATTTAGTTAGTGTAACTTCCGTATTCGGTCTTGTCAAAATAATAGAATAATACTCTATAGAGTTTCAATAGTTTTTTAATCTCTCTGTATATAACCGATTGCAAGCTGGATGGAATTAGGTGAATTGGGGGGCAGGTGAGGATTACAGCAATATAGAATTCAAAATTTGTTGATCTTTCTATGCGTCCGGTACAGCAATTAATATATAGACATCATTGATAGGCGTGTATGTCAATCCATTAGGTGTGCTTATAGTTAAAATACACATGTTTATAGGTAGATGTGTGCGCAGAGGGGGACAGGGATAAGTCTTTGTATACATTTGAGTATTAGAGACTAGGTATAAGACCGGATATTAGGAAGACAATTAAAATAAAATATATATAAATATATCTGTCTTGAATGAGGATACCACATTTGCCACAAGTTGTGTTTTACTCCTGTGCGTATTGTGTCAACCCTGAAGATGAGACTGGAAATAACGTCTCGAAATATAGGTGAAAGATCAATGGCGGATCTTGATCCTAAATCGCTTTCAGACAATCAGCTAATTGAAGGCTTAAAGGAGAAGGGACAAGTGAGAACCCATCAACTGAGGCCAAAAATTACATCATCTGAAAAGATAAAAGGTTCAAGATTTTGCCGACCTATGAGTGCTAACAATTGTCCCGCACAAGAAAAATGCGGTCAAATCCGAAAAGTGAATAAAGTTTCTGTCATAACCACAAGGAGTGAAAAAAGTATATAAGTGAATTTAGACAAATTATTAGTGAGATTTACGAGAGAGAGATAGAGAGAGAGAGGCAGAGAGAGAAGGAATACTTTTCTACTATGAGTAAATTTATCAGGATAACTCACAGAAATGAGGCAAACAAAACTTCTCCACAACACCATTATGGCCAAGTTAGCATTCCGGCAAGGCGACATCAGCAATACAGCTTTGCGGATTTCACTGTATCACGTCATAAACAAACCAAACCTCGCAGCTAACTTTGCCCTACTAAAAAAAGAAAGTTACGAAGATGATTCTACTAGACATCTGTAACAAGATCGTCACTGAGCTCGATTCGATGCAATATCGCTAAGGGTTTCTAACCAAGAACGATAATGCGCACGAGGACCCATCCTGGCAAACGAGTGGGTCATATACTACCCAATTTGGATGTAAGTGACTTCAATTGTTTCTGCCATGTCAAAATCTGCCCACCTTGTTTCTTATGCCAATTTGGTGCTGGATGAGAGAACAGAGCTCTACTGGAAAATCGAAATGAGAGCATACGCAAAACGTGACCGAGCCAACGAAGTTGTTATTCTAACGACGAGCTCTTATTGTCAGATCCAAAAATACGTCTACGGATGTCAACGTTAGTTATTCGTTGTTGGTAACCAACATGTGCTATACTTCTCAAACAACGATGATCAAATGCCTGTAAGCGTCTCAAATCATCAACTCTAAGAGGCCAAGTTTCACTAGCGTATAGTAAGACTGCGCGTACAGATGCATTGCAAACACGACCTTTAAGGCAAAGTGAAATATTCGCGTTTCTCCATAAATGACGAAGGTTCGAGAAAGCTACTCTAGCTTTAGCGATCCGTATTCTCACCTCGTCGGACATATTGCCTACGTTATTGATAGAGCTTCCAAGATATGCAAATCTGTCGACTATGTCTAGATCTTCATACTACAGTCGCAACGTTGGAGTGAGTGGTGGGTGATACTGTAAACGTATCTTACATTTATAGGATGCGAATTTCATACCCAAAGATGGAACGTCTGATAATATATTCAAGGTGGCCTGGGCAGCATCCTGATTCTCTAAAATAGTACGATATCGTCCGCATAGTCAAGATCGACTAGTTTATCGCCCGGGAGAACTTCAACTCCAGCATCCAGAATGTGTGGGAGAGTGTTGTTCATAATAGCATCGATTACAAAATTAAACAAATAAATGGGGAAAGTGGACAACCTTAACGAACACAACTGCTGGTTGTAAAGTTATGCGTTAATTCGTTGTAGACCTTAACGTGACTAGAAGTATTTGTGAAGAGCGCTCGTGTAATATTAACAAATTTTGTGGGCACACCGCTTTCCGACAAGATATGGAATAAAACATTGCGATCCACAAAATCAAATGCACATTTGAAGTCTAGAAAGACGGCTACTGTGGGACGGTGATATAAATATTTCTGTTCGAGAACTTGTATTAACGTAAAAATATTATCTATACAACCTCGTCCTGCGCTGAATCTGGCCTGTTCTTCTCTTGTATCTGATTCACGTGAAGCGCTAAGACAACGTAGGATAATCGGAGCAAATGTCCTAGATACGACCGGAGTCAAACTTATACCACGAATTGCGATTGCCTTTTTTGAAGATGGGAATGATGGTCGACTCATTCCAATCAAGTGGTACGATTTCCTTATTCCATACTGTATGAAAAAGTTTGGTCAACGCTCCTGAAATTATGTCGCTACCATCCTTAAACAATTCTGGAACGTTTGCGGCGTTTAAGAGATAAGATTGCATTGCGTACTTCTAACTCGGGTGGTTCTTCGGGACTATCATTCCGCACTGTTGATGCAGACATGCTTTCGGGAATCGGACCTAAGCGGATGGCCAGGAAAATTGATCTCTAGTGTTCAGCCCACCTTTCAGGACGACTTATTTTATCGGTTATCAAATCGTTACTATCAATTATAGTTTCACTAACTTTAAATTTTCTCGGACTTGTTGCGCGGTTTAGTTGAAACAAACAGCAACTATTACCTGACTTGAAAGCTACTTCCATTTCTTCAGCCTTTCTGGTTCAAAAGTTTTCCAGATCGACTTTTAGACTGCGCGTAAGTTGGCGTCTTATATTGTGACGGGTATTATTATGAGTCGAGCCAAGTGGAATTTGGCGCCTTATTTCGAGTATCTTCATATATTTTATAGAGAGGCAGTGATTATTTCTACGGGGGCCTGCTATGCCACATACAGTTGTACCTTTATTGTGCATAGTGGAACTTATCTTGGACCAAAGTATATTCGGATTTTCGCCATCCAGACCAGTTAAATTGGCCATTAGAATATTTTCATAATCTTGTCGGAAAGACGGTTGTTCGAGTTTGCCTACATCAATTTGGGGTTTAATCTTAATTATTTTCGCGCAAAATTTTAGTGTAAATCTACAACGGATAAGTGCATGGTCCAAGTCGACACAAGTGTTCCAAAAAGAACGACAATCCTGGATGCAACCACACCATCTATAACTAATTGCTACATGATCTATTTGAGTCCACCGTTGTTCGGGTGCTGGAGGACGCCATGTAGCACAACGTCTAAAATTACGTCGGAAGTTTGTACTACTTAAATATAGTCTATGTACAACGCAGCTATCCAAAAGCCGTTCACCATTATCGTTGCGCGTCGGGCTTTGATTGTATCTTCCACCTAAATGAAATTCTGTTACTTAAGGGCCCAACTTGAGCATTGATGTCACCCATAACCAGGACTATATCTGAACTTCGTGCTTTACTTAGTAAGGAGCTTAATTCGGAGTAAAAAACGTCCTTGCTTTCTTCTGTGCTGTAGTCGGTAGGAGCATATGCAGATACAAGGAAGAGGCAACGATGATAACGGTTTTTTTCTTTGATTTTAGTAGATGTATTTAAACGTGCCGCACACAATCGACTATTTAAAGAAATCTATTCAATTAAGCAAGCTTCAGCTCGCGCGCTAAGGGCAATACCAACGTCCCATTTACCGGCTTGAGAGAACTCTGTGGAACCACATGTTCGAAGGTAATAACGCGTAGATAGGGATGGTGCAACCAGTCTGTAATGCACATTGGATTCTGTATTCTGGTTTCAGATACGCAACATAAGTCGATTTCTAATTTATCCAAGAGATTCTTGCTGTCCAAGTTGTTTTAATGTTCACACATTAAATGCGCCTACGTTAAAACCAAACCTAGGTTTAATGAATGATCGTCTACTAGAACCATTTTCGATATTTGGCAGCCTGATATTGGGCTCAGTGTTATGATCTAAACCAACCAGATTTATAGTATCTAAAAGTGTTATTGCTAAATTGAGAAGAGGAAGGAGAAGGAAAGGAGGCAGAATCGGAGACAAAGTTGCATGCAGTAGCCCGATTTCGCTTATCCACCATGCGCGACGGCCGATGCAGTATGTAATTATTGTAAGTTGTACTTTTCATGGTTATATGTGGACTGTAAAAGAACACTAGGTCGCCCATTCCTAGTGATGGTTTGTATTCGGAGTTTTCCTTCTACTAGATAGTCTGCCAAGCAAGGCTGATGAGCATTGTCTGCCCAGATGCCAGTGGCAAAAGTTTCCTTCAGTAGCCGAAACTTTCTCTCACTCCGTCATCCCACATTTAACAAAGTTACAGGGCAGTTAGACCAAACTCGAGACTTCACATGAAACGGGATGATCGCTGTGTCCCTTTATGGCCTGGGAAGGTTCATGCTACCAATCCTGGGTTGACTTACTTGAGCCCGCCAGTCGTCAACTCGGAATCCCTATGGCTACGGGCAACTTGGATTTACTGGAGTAACAGGTGTTCAGAAATAGTTGTAATTCTCAATTTTGGTAAAATATAGCATACATTGATATCCATCATGTTAGTACCATGTACCTTTTCGGTACTATAATATTTGTATCGGTTATTGAATCAAAAGCCAGTGTTAGTATCCTTTACAGACTCGGTATATATATTATATAGATTGAGTTAGCGTGGAAGACGCATTTTCGAGACTTTATATCACGTAAGCTTCACTATTGTCGGTTTACACATTCGTCTAGGAGATTGTACCTTCCTATTATCCTACATTCTTGACCAAAATATATATTGGTTATGGGGCGCAATATTGGCTCCTACTGATGAGTCGCCAGTAAACACGAAACGAATGTGCATGAGATTGAACTTTCCGTTCATGCTGCCTTTGGTTTATCCTTCTGGTCACAACTGAACTAATTTGTTCCTAGGTTCGCAACACCTAATACATACTTGCATATATATTAACTCTCCGCAACAAACAGTATTTAAATAAAACAAAGATTAATGAAGCAAAACAGATTCATGGTTACTGATCTCATGAATACCATTGGTTATATAAAATGACTTGTTTTGACGTCGGTAATCTTCTCACAAGCATCTCTGTTGACAAAACCATCAATTTCCTCCGTAGGTGCATGTATAATAATCACCTATCTTTCCCTGTACCTGCAATTTGTCTAAATAGTTTACTCAATAAGTGCATATTATATGTGTAATTCACTTTCAATGGTAAACGTTTCACGCAGTTTTATGAAATGGCGATTGGCAGTCCATTTCGAAGTCTACCAGCTGATGTCCACATGCTCTGTCTGGAAACATCATAACTGGAACCACTTATTAAAAAACGCTGTCATAAATATCGGAGATATGCTGATACAACCATTGTAAAGATAAATGAAGATGCTTTAAATCAAGTTTGCGAGCTTGAAGTAAACTGGTTAAATACAATGGGGTTGGTGTTTACTTCAAGCTCGCAAACTTGATTTAAAGCATTGTTACCACCACCCGCGCGATCAATTTTTGTTTAATTGTATTGTCTATAAATGAAGATGTCGAAACAAATTTGTTGATTAAAGAATTTAATAAAATGGGCCTAGTTAATAACCTAGCAAACCACATCAAAGAGATATGTTATGAAGACGAGGAGATCTGAGGAAAGTTTTGAAAATGAACACATACCCGAAGCGGTTCATACATGGCAACGTCAGGCCACGTCCTTCACAAACATACCATCAGATTTTCCTTAACCTGAGGAAAAAACAGCTGCACAAACGGCATTACTACCATCGATAAGAGTAACAGAAATTGCGCAAAATATGAGCAACCAACACTGTAATCTGCATATCATGCGATGCTACCAAGAGGGCGAAATGAAATTCACGAACAGAGTGAAAAAAGTCATACAGGGAAATTCGTACACGTAATAGCCAACACAGCGAATACCTGGTCTAAACTTAATCTATCAATACAAAAATAAGCACAACTCAAGCATCGTTCTGTAGTACAATGAGCAGGACCCTACAGGCACACGAACGCATATACATTTTCACGCAAAAATCAACAAAAAACAAGTGAAAATCATACTAGCTGTCAGCTAATTAATCAAATGAATCCCCAGGATGTTTATAAATGAAGAATTGTAAGGTGTTGCTGAATATTTTTGAAATGAACCGACTATTAGTCACTTTTATTCAAATCAGATTTTTAATCTTGACATAAACACAAATCCCATTATACTAATAATTACGTATATACAATATGATAGGTATTTATATCAAGATCGCAACCTTGATTAAATAAACTGTTATTATCGCCCGTGCAACTAATAGTCGTTCATTATTCACATTTTAATTAATGTATTATCTCCGCCTAGTTATATATGAAGTTGTAGGTTTGTACTTGATATCAAAATTTGCTTAGGTGATACAATTAAACAAACATTGATATTTAGTACCTAAATAAACTTTAAAAGAAACATTTTGCACGACAGGGATTAGATTATTTATGAATGATTTTTATAAGCAGATTAAAGGTGTTCCAATAGGACAACCACTGCCAATTCCAATAGCTAATATCTTCATGCATTACATGGAGAAACCCCTCTTAGATATAACAGCTCTAAATCCACAAGTGCATGTATGATATTTGGATGATATATTAGTTATTTGGAATCATGGGGAGGATCAACTGATAAATTTCTTAAACATAGCAAATCAGGTGAGCGAGCTGAAATTTACAATTGAAAATCAATCATGTGGCGAATTACCGTTTCTGGATGTCAAGTTAAATACAAATGGTATAAATTTAGAACGGGATGTTGATAGGAAGGATACTTACTCAGGTAACCTTCCTAATTTCGATTCAAATCATCCATATAGAATGAAAATCGGTATCTTAAAATCGATGATAATAAGAAGCTTAAGATTAACAGATAAAAACATAGAGAGATTGAATTAGGTAGACTGCGAGAAATATTCAGTGCTAATGGGTATCCTCTAAAGCTAATTGAAGCAACTATAATGAGCGTTATAAGTAAATTTAATCATGACTGGAAGTACGTGAAGTCAAATAAAACAAAAGATGATCGGAGGGTAATGGTTATACCTGACTCTAAACTAAGTAGGAAAATCAAAATGGTAGCATCAAAATACAATATACGTACTATTTTAAAACAGACCCTTACCCTAGGTATTAAACTGCCCAACCAAAAGGAGAAAATAGAACCGTTAGACACATCAGGAGCATTTTAAAATTCCATGTAACGACAATAACCTGATGTACGTGGGTGAAACCATGCGCCCAATTAAGGTAAGAAGAGGGGAACATAAAACCGCATGCAAGTCAAGCCAAGTTAATAGATCAGATCTTGCACGCCATACAGTAGAGACAGGACACACAATTAATTGGGATGGGTGCAGACGCATATCAATTTGTGGCCGTAGCAGATCGACTAGACTGATTAGAGAATCCATCGAAATTAAATCGAGAAATGACATAATGAATGAAACAGCCGTAGAAAAATCACTAGGTTCGATTTGGAATACAGCATTAAACAATGGTAGGAAACGAAGATTGCACGAATCAGAATCAGAATCAGAAACTCGCTCAAGTAAAAGAATAAGAACACTGGACTGATATTAACTTACAGAGGTGGAGAGTGAGTAATTCAATATCGCCTAATTTAATTTTGATTAACTTATTATTTCATCCTTGATTACTTGTTATCTTATTTTATCTGTTATCTTACGTTCTATTGTTAGTGTAGCGCCTTTTAAAAAACATTTGTTTTTATGATGGGAGGTTTAAAAAAAGGTAAATTTTCTTTGCGCTATTACTATTATCTTATTCTATCAGACACTTTTCAATTTCTTTTACGACCCCCTTTTTATTTTAAGTTTTTACCCTATTAAAACAATTTATCCGTTTCTAATTTAATTTTGCTAACTTTTAATTATTTACTGTATTCATAATATCTTGCCTCCTCACCGGGATGCCACTCGTAATTACTTATTCCTAATTACGTGTAAAAATAGGTCACGTGTGCATTTAGGAAATGACAGTTATCATTTTAGTTTCACTTGAATGACTGTTACACGTGCTGGTAATTACATGTAACAGATTATTTCTCAGTCTTGACCAAACACTAACGCACATACACACCAACTTTACTTTACTTTACTGCGGCTGACTCCTTTTGGAGGATAAGCCGGCTCCATATTCATGGAGTTTCTTGGGAATTTGGTACAAGTGGTGTCCCCTCACCACACACAGATGTAGCATAAGCTTATCTAGTGAATAGTCAGATATTGCTAAATCACTGAAATTTAACTAGAGATGAGTGTACACGTTCAGTAATTGATTACTCCTCAATCCAAAACAAACGAGAATATATACACAACACACATGGTCACAACTGAACTAATTTGTTACTAGGTTCGCAACACCTAATACATACTTGCAATAATATTAGTTCTCCGCAACAAACAGTATTTAACTGTTATATATTGAATTGAATGATGTCATGCTTACCGCGAAATGTGATAACTGATATCGATCTAGGCCAGAGTGTATGGATTTACTGGAGTAACAGGTGTTCAGAAATTGTTGTAATTCTCAATTTCAGTGAACTATAGCATAAATTGATATCCATCAGGTTGGTATCATGTACCGACTCGGTAACCATAGTGTTAGTACCATGTACCTTTTCGGTACAATAATGTTGGTATCGGTTACTAACACAATAGCTATAGTGTTAGTATCCTTTACAGACTCGGTATATATATTATATAGTGTGAGTTAGCGTTGGAGTCGCATTGTCGTAGACTAAATGATGTTAGCTTCACTATTACAGGTTTACACATTCGTCTAGGAGATTGTACCGTCCTATTATTCCACATTCTTCTACCAAATATATAGTGGTTAAAGGGCGTAATACCGGCTCCTACTGATGAGTCGCCAGTAAGCACGAAACGAATGTGCATGAGATTATACTTTCCGTTCATGCTGCCTTTGGTTTGTCCTTCTGGTCACAACTGAACTAATTTGTTACTAGGTTCGCAACACCTAATACATACTTGCGAGAACATATACACACAGACATTGAGTATTAAAAAACATGTTATGCTTAAGAGATCTAACAACAAGTATAAATGGGGCAGTTTAAACTAAAATTTCCATATATTGATTGGTTGCGCGGGCGGTGATAACAGTTTTTATAATCAAAGTTGCGATCTTGATATAAGCACCTGACCCATTAATTACTTGCATATGCCAGTATAAACTAAAAATTGTATAGTGTAAAAAAAGGCAATTCATCCAGTGGACCAACTTCGTCCTTATTGCGAACTCATCACGTGGTGGCCAGAATATGCCACGGGCAGGGTTCGAACTTGGGAACGTCTGCTTCGGAAGCTGGTATTCTAATCACTGAGTCAGTACGTGATGAGTTCCCAATAAGGACGAAACCGGGCTACTGGATGAATTGCCTTTTCTACACTATAAAATTCTTAGTTTAAACTGACATATGTAAGTAATTAATAGGTCAGGTGCTTATATAAAGATCGCAACCTTGGCTATTATAACTGTTATTACCGCCCGCGCAATCTTTGTTTATTTAATTGATTTTGCTATGTTGTTTGACGACTGGTTAAATACAATGGGATTGGTGCTTACTTAAAGCTCGCAAGTTTTATCTAATGAATTTGCTTAGATGAGCTCAAATTGATGCGCTTGATCTTTCATGTGCACGAAAGAAAGGGGACTATCTTTAACAGCACTGACTATGTTTAAAAGGAATAAATATGTTCGAACGAGATTGCCTCAATTACCTTCTAATATTTTAATTAAGCTTTGCCTTATCATGAGTCTGGTGATGATCCTATAAAAGTAATGTCCAGTGCACATCAAGTAATAAGAAAATAAATAAATCTTGCTCCAAGAATTGTTAGATAAATTGCGGTTTACAGATCTAATACATGTGCATCATTTACATATAAAAACATGCAGAAACTACACAACTTACATACAAATATCAAGCTCATATATATTATTTCCGAAAGAATTCATTCTAGACTAAATTGGGGAAACAATAAAAACGGTAGACTTGGAACTGTCAGTCTCTACAAGTGCATAAAACAGTTTAAAGCAACATATAAACAGATTATGCATATTCAATATTTATACGTACCCCTGAGGATGCTGTAGTACAGTCATGCACAATTCCACGGCTAGAGCCGAAGCAATCATTGAAACACCCGGACGAGCAACTGTACATTGTTGGTCTAAGCTGCGATCAATAGTCGACTGCACCAATAAACCATAAAGAGAACAAAGAGAAAGTCAACTGTTAATACACCAAAATTGATTGTCCAGCTTATACATTTGCGTAGAGACAATTTTGATACGTTTCTAAGATGTGAATTAGTGACATGCGAAAATTATAGTGGTGAATTTTTATACAAATAAACCTACTGCAGAACAGTCAAGCACAGTTCTACGGCAAGAGCCGAAACAATCATTGAAACACACGGACGAGCAACCGTACATTTTTAGTGTAAAGTGCAATCAATAGTCGACTGCACCAATAAACCATAGAGAAAACAATGAGAAAACCAACTGATAATACACCGAAATTGATTGTTCTGTCTACACAATTTCGTAGACTCGTTAGTTGTTTCTTGTATGTGAATTGTTGACTTTCAATCCAAAACTATAGTGGTGAGCTTTTATACGAATACACCGACTATTGAAGTTGCTGAATAGTCCTGCACAGTTCCACTAAGAGAACCGAAAAAATTATTGAAGCCCACTGGCGAGCAACCGCATATTTCTGATCTAGGGTTCGATGAATAGTCGACTGCACCAATAAACCACAAAGAAAACAATGAGAAAGTCAACTGTTAATACAGTGATATTGGTTGTTGCGTTTAAATCTTTCCAGTCTAAATTTTTCACCCCTGACGGAAATTTTCTGTTCAGTAAATGGGATTTTCGTTATCGATATCCGCTAATGTACACGTTTAATGAGTACATGAGATGTTAAATGTGATATGATTCCAGAACAGTTGTGTGGCGTTGTGTTTCGATAGTGACAAATGAAAGCCAAAACGTGTCGCTACTTGAAACTTGTGATGGATTTCCATTGTGCGACTGGTTGAAAATGGGATTGGTCTACATTTAAGGTAAAAACTATTTTAATAGCTGTTTTAACTGACCGCACAGTAAACGATTGTTTTATTGAATAACTTTAAATTATTCAATTAGTTAGATACTGTTTGTTACAGAGAACTAATATATATGCAATTGTGTATTAGGCGTTGCGCACCTAGTAACAAATTAGTTCAAATATGACCATAAGAATAAACCATGAACGGAAGATATAATCTCATGTGCACATTCGTTTCGTGCTTACTGGCCACACATCAGTATGGTTACGCACTATACTCACTATATGTTTGGATGACGAATGTGGGGAAAGTCGTTACTATTTGCTCAACACCTAATACACAATACAAATATTTCTTTCTAAAAATAAATAAAATGCGTGGAAGCAGATCAATATTTCCTTGACTGCTAGTGACGTTTTTGCCTTACTTACCCCTTCCAACCTAGCAAAATATCTGCTTTCGACACAATGAATAAGATATATTTGGATAAAATTACCACGTCAAATGCCGTGTTACCAAATATCGAAAATCTTTTACCTCAATCAATAATCTTGGAACCTAGGTACGGTTTTTCATTATTGGTGCATGTAAAATGCGATCACAAAAACAACTTTGTAAACAGTAAGTTTTAGCAAATAGTTGGGACAAGTTAGAAATTGATGTATTGTGTGTAGGAGAGAAGAATCCAGGAATCGTTGGGTATGAAATAACTCTGTACATAATTCTTATCTACACATTAGTGGCTTCGAATCGCTGGTATCAGAGTATTACGAAAAACCGGGAAATGCGAGATCGTTATTGTTCTCAGTTCACAAACTGCATATGCTCCAAATTAATTGATCTCCATACACAGACGAAACCGCGTGACGCGCTTAAAGACGCTCACTTAAAAAAGGTCAAAAACCTGAAACGGCATTGAAGCATAGAAGACAGATAGTACGATTTATACTGCGGTTCTCTACTAAAGATGAGTAAAGACCAGATAATTTCTCGAATCTGCGCGAAATTAATGCTCAAGTGTGTAAGTGACACACAGTACAAGTTGGTATGCAGATACACGTTAAGATAAACGCGTAACTCCACTGGTAAAAGATTTCTAGACATCTGCGCATGGCATCGATTATGTAAGTATTCAAGCTAAAAAGTGGTGTATAGGTCGTTGCGCCAAATGGCGTCCCCCAGCATCCGGGTAGTTGTTGACTCAAATAAATCATGTACCAATTAATGAAAAATTGCCTGGTTGCGTCCAGGACTCCTTCGTTTTGGAGCACGTATGTGAACTCGCATGATGCACACATCCAACGCAGGTCGGAACTTGCTTTTGCCGAGAAACTAATGATGAATAAGATTTACAATCATCATGGCAAAATTGGATCAAGTCTCTCTGCAAAAAAAGTTATAACAATTTTAGTAAATCAATATCGACTGATTAATACGGTGAAAATTGGATCATACTATGGACTAAGATTAGATATTCCATGCAGTACGTAGGTCTTTTCGGATCTGGCATTGTAAACCCAAATAGAATTAGTAAATGAATTTCATATAATTCTGTCGAGATTCTTGAAACAAGTCACCGAGTCACTAAAATTACGACTCATAGTAATAGTTGTAGATCTAGTAGACACCAGACCAACGTAAACAAAGTCTGAAAGCCAGTCTGGAATCGTTCTGGACTAGAAAGATTTAAGAAGCATATGAAGCGTTTACATCAGATAAAAGTCGATTATTGTTCATATTTATTCTTAACACAGGTCACAGAAAATTAACAGTTAGAAAAAAGATGATCTTAACAATAATCTTATTATCGATCAAATGTGTTTATTCGATAGATGGACAAACCAGTTCAATAGACAATTCTCTTGGTAATCTGCATCAATCCCGATCTCCAAAATTAGCCTGAAATCAACTGTGTTAGATGCGATTCAACTATTAAAGGTCACAACGCTGCAGATCCCGATGTTCCACTATAAAACTTATTGAAGAAATGTTTTTACACCATCTGTAGATCAATGATTAATCTCATTCGTACAATGAGGAAGGAGACTGTGCCGATTGTTTGGGGCGAGTAGGCTAGTATTTTAAACTTCAAAACGAAATCACTTTTAGTGCGAAAACCATGATAATTTGATCTTGCTTTCAATCGTATCCAAGTTATTTGCAACGACAATGTTATGCTTCTAGCATTTTGGATTAATCCTACATGAAAGTAAAACAGGCTGGAGTGCGACCAGAATGAGGGTGTATAGATCATAGTTTCATTCTAAGGTATTTAGATGAACAACGATATATATATATATATATATATATATATATATATATATATGTACATATGGCTACATATATTCCCTTCAAGAAACTCATTAGTAATGGAGCCGGCTTATCCTCCAAAAGGAGTCAGCCGCAGTAAAGTAAAGTAAAGTAAAGTATATACATATATATACATATAGAGTATATATATATATATATATATATATATATATATATACCGCCGTTACACGTTAGATGTTTTATTAGATCCCGTTGATGCCTTTGAATCAGTAGATGGCAATGTCTTATTAGATAACCTATCCAGAATTGGTAGACCTGATAAATTTAAAATGGTAAATGATCGCTTCCAGTCGTGTCAAGGTCAAAAAATAATTATCGCACAATTATGCCACGAATAGTGGCGTCGGACAAGGAAGTCAACATTGTCCACTTTAGTTGAACATTTTAATATCTACTATTTTGAACTGTACCCTTTCGTGCATTCTGGACATAAACTCGCATTTCGCATAGGCAGTGGATTCGTCGAAAACAGATTCTGCATAGGCCGCTCGCGCTACATTATCAGTAGTTCTTCCTTTTCTGTAACATAAAACTCGCACCCTATATAGGTAGGATACTACTATAACATCATACATCCCTCATTTCAATTCTGCAACTTCAAGATGAAGATTCAAGACGTATTCAAGAAGTTGTTGACAGGTTCACATATTTTGATAACTGCATTAATAGCAAAAGCAACATAAGTGACGACGTGAACATGATAATCAGAAAAGCTAGAATAGCGTTTTCGCACTCTCCTGTTTATCGCTAAAGAAAGTAATATTATTTCGCCTTAGAGGTTATGTGCACAATGTGTAAATTTGCTATACGCTAGTGAGACAAGCCGTTAGAGTTGAAGATCTTAAATACACACAAGCATTCAATAATTGCTGTCTGATAAGTGTCGTCCATATGATTTGGCCAAATACTGGGATGGCTGCCAGCAAACAATGTGCCAGCATGCAAAGGTTAACAGAATGGGTAGTAAACAGACGCCAGGCTACGGTATCAAACTCTACTGGAGCATAACTTGACATCGCACGCATAGCGTGTAAACTAGCTGCATTCACTGTTCGTCTAGAAGTCAGCTGTGAGAGGACGTTGAGTCGGTCATATAGCCTCTGGCAAAGTCGGAGCATTCTGTTCAAGAAAGGTAGATAAACGCTCAGTCTATGTTCTGTTATGTTCGCTTCTGAATCGCAGTTTGAATTGAGGTGAAGTAAGAATTTCATTGAGATAGGCAAATTGGCACAGTTATTTGTATTATGCAAAATTAGAATGTGCTCCTGTAAAGCGTGCATTAATTAAAAAATGAGTTCATTGCTTACATTTGTTGGCCCAACCACATCATTGCAAAAATAGCAGCCAAGGCGGAAACCGGAAATTCTAGATTTCTTCTTTTTCTCCATAATCATGGTGTCAGATGCACCTGCCTCAAAATTTGAAGCTGATTTTGAGTCATTTGTAGAAGTATCTTTGTGTTTAGGTTGCAAATTAGCCGCTAAAACATTTATACAAGATTAATTATTCTAAACACAGAAATATAAAACGATGACTGAAAACTAAAACTTGAAACTCCTTAAAAATGTCTGTTCTGACGACCTGCGGGCATTATTTATTTAGTATGATCATTGTCAATACGTGAGGCAATCACCCGAGAGATGCTACGCCAAATTTCCAGCATGTACACATGCTAAAACAGACAAGGATATGACGCAGGTATTGTAACATTCAAATTTACAACACCGCGTGTACCTTAAGTGTCAAAGAACAGAAGACGTAGTGTCCCAAGACGTGAGAGTCACCACTATCATAATGATACACGGTCCCAAGTTTCCACAATGTACTCATATCGGATAGACATTGCTAGGGCGCGGGTATCTAAGCCTACAAATATACAATACCGAGTGCACCTCAAGAGCAAATGAACAGAAGACATATGACATGACGTGAGAGAGTGACAAAAAGCACAATAAGAAGTTTCGATCATGCAACCATGTTGGACATACGTGACTACAGCAAAGGTATTGAAACCTACAAATATACAATACCAAGTGTACTTCAAGTATCAATAGACAGAAGACGTCGTTTTCCAAAACATGAGGGAATCACTACTATTGTTCAGATCTAAAATATCATGTGTGCAAAATATACCCATGTCAGTCAGACATGTTAAGACAATTCTTTAAATCAAGTTTGCGAGCTTGAAGTAAACACCAATCCCATTTTATTTAACCATTCGTCGAACTATATAACAAAACTACCGCCAGTCGCAACACACTGACGCGTTTCGACCTTCCATGATTATCATCAGAGTACGACGGCAAACTGACTAGCGAGGATCAAACCGCAATGTTATGTTGTTCGACAACTGGTTAAATAAAATGGGATTGGTGTTTACTTCAAGCTCGCAAACTTGATTTAAAGAATTTTTACCACCACCCGCGCAATCAATTATTGTTTGATTGAATTGTCTATATATAGCATATATGCATGCGTGTGTGTGTGTGTGTGTGTGTGTGGCGAAAGCTACAAACAGCTAATGTTCGTGACTGCATAGAAATTGTGCAGCCGACATTTCCAGTCACGTACACTATATGCAAGACTACTAGAGGCGAGAGCCGCATATCTAATTTTGCTTTCCATATACATGCAATGTGGTTTTATCCTCGCTAGTCAGTTTGCCGTCGTACTCTGATGATGATCATGGAAGGTCGAAATGCGTCAGTGCGTTGCAACTGGCGGTATTTTTGTTATAATGTTCCACGACTAGTTAAATACAATGGGAGTGGTGATTACTTCAAGCTCACAAACTTGATTTAAAGAATTGTTACCACCACCCGCGCAATTATTTGTTGTTTAATTGTATGTTAAGTCAATTTTCCATGGAAACACTGCGCAATCATTTAGATAACACGAAATCCCTTTTACATTTGAAGTACATCAATACCAACTAATTGAATCAATTTCATAAGTTGAACCTGAGGAAAGTGTATTATTATTTGTCAAACAAACAAATAAAAGGCCAATTTTAAAACAGTGACTATACGGGTTTTTTAATACAACGAGATGGTATCAACCTTTCTTGCTACCACAACTTAATGGTATACTATTATATATAGAATATATCAATTCAATAAACTATACATCAATCTGCGGGTAGAATTATTTCAACTTGGAGATGTCACTGGTATTTTACCATATTTAATTTACCAATAAAACCATCTGAAAATTTCCCAGTTCATATTTTAACTGAAGTACACTGTAAGACAATATTAGCAAATAGTGGGCTTATGGCAGATTTTCCCCATTCCAATAACTGATGCACGAAATAACCTGCAATACACAAAAGAAAAGTTATTAAATGTTGCTAGGCAACGGATATTGGAAAGTTGTTTGTTGATTAAAATGTTCAGCAAAGCATGTAATAGAATATAGTCATTTTAATATTTTATAGAGATCAATAATAGTGCGCTTAGGATATATCTTGAATGTGTTGTAGCTGTATCTTGCTTAGTGATCAAGAAGTTAGTTACTTTACGTTACTTTGACAGCCTAGAAAAGCTCAAGGCAATTGGTGGTAGCAAAGGATACTTTTCTTAACTACCAAAAAATCAATTGTCAGCAAATAAATAAAATCCGTAAAGGGCAATGAAGTCGTTCTAAAGCAATAAACGCTTTTTTGTGTGAAAAATGACAGAAACCAACCGATCATATTTCCAAATCATCGGACAGAGCAAAGCATTTGTTTACAGGAATCATACTGAAAAGTCTTCCTTTTAAGACTATCCAACTACTAGCTCATGGTTTCGTCTATATTAGATAGCATGCCAGGTAGCAGTCAATGAAGACGGGTGAATGAGAACTAGCGACATAGCCTACAGGTCTATCGCTTTAACAAAATCACACATTTTGCAGACGTCCAATCCAGTCAACTAAAATATGCGGAAGACAAATCGTAGTAAAAGCTATATCTGTGCTTTTCGAAAGATTATATATACATATATATATACATACACACACATATATATATATATATATATATATATATATATATATATATATATATATATTCAAAAGCTTTATCAGCATGATGTTCTAATCGACTGGCTGCGAATAACTAAATTCAAGATCAATTCTACTATTATCCAGGCAAGACCGAACAGACCCTCGACTAGAATCAACAAACATTCAATCGGATTGGTAACAAACTGAAGAGGAATAAACAGAGGCACATACGGAGAGAAATTGCCAAACAATATGAGCGTTTAACACTGCAATCCGCACTTGCGCTGTTACCATGTGAAGAAAAAATTTGCGCAAAAAGGTGAAAACGAAAGACTACATTCGGAAAAATAGGGCTCGTATACGTAACAACCAACAATCCGAACAGATGGTTAAATCTCAAGCCACTAATACAATAATGACCAGATCTCAAATATTACTTTGCAATACAGCGAGAAAGAACTTTACATGCAAACAAGCACAAACAGACACAAACGCATACATATTTACCAATCAGCCAAAACAAGAAATAGAAGTTAAACCGAGTCAGATTTATTGCCACCCACATAATCAAATGAAAACCCAGAATGTATATAAATGAAAGATTGTAAAGTGAAGTTTACTAATCTCGAAATAAATGGCCATTATCCACTTTATTATTAATGTGTTTTTCTTGATAATTAGAAATATATTTCGCAATATTCGAAGGCAATGAACATAATAACTATTAAAGAGCGGGATTAGCCTTTTACTTGTAAGGAGCTAAACACTTATATTCTGGAAAGAATTGAGTTCTTCAAATCGTGGTTGCAATCAGATTTTGTGCCAAAATGATACCCCAAACTAACCAAAAACCGACGAATAAACTTATAAGCCGCTTATTGCTTAATGCCATCGAGGACAACCATCCAATACTGAATGCTGAGAGAATCATTCAATCACTGGATTGTCAATTTGCTAGACTGAACGACAGCGAATACACTGCTTTTACAACGAAGATAGACACGTTGATGAAAATAGCAGCTGACAAAGACACTAAGGACCTCACAAGTGACCTTGACAAATTTCCTACACAATCGAACTTTCCTACAAACCCAAACGCATTTATTCACAATTATTCAAAAGTGATCTTGTCAAAACACCAGAAAGAATTACTCTCCTTAGGAGCAAAATTCTGCGTAGTCAAGAAAAACCTAAGTGAACGTGACATTATTGACATTCAGGCTGGAACGGAAAATTTCTACAATGACTTAACGAAAGACACCGCCCCACATGGACAAGGACTGAAAGCTGAGATAGTAAGCGCACTAGAACAATACAAGAAGGAATTCAAAGGCAGCCAAATCATCACAAAACAGCACATAGACGAACTCAGAAAACTACAATCAGACAAATCCGTACGACTCGACACATCCGACAAAGGATCAGGAATTGTTATACTTGAAGCCGACGCTTTTAGAAAGTCTATGAACGATATCATAAATGATCAATCTAAATTTAAACAAGACATCAAACAGAAAGATGACTCAACAAATATCGAATCAAGAATCAATGCAATTCTGAAAAAGATGGAAAAACACGTCTTATCATCGATGACTGATTCCCATATTAGATCATAACTCATAGAAGACATTAAAAAATCAAAACTTATCGGAGCAAACACCGCAAGATTGTACGACAAACCAAAAACCAATAAAGCCCTGACAGCCTCAGGATCTACTTCGATGCGGTCTGTTATGTCAATGATCAACGCTTAGTTTCTCTGCAAAATACTTCAATCTATACGAAACATCATAAACGCAAACACTATCAAGGACTCCTTCGAGCTAGCAGATGAACTGAAGGGGAAGAACATTCTACAGAATAAAATGGTCTCGCTTGACATCTCATCCTTATTTACAAACATACCACAATATAAGACAGCGAAGATGTTGTGTGACCTTATTAAAAATGAGTTTCATGATATCTCTATAGACACCAATGACATCAAAGACCTCATATTAGCATGTACAAAAAACGTGCAATTTACATTTGAAGAGATATACTACCGTCAGATCAACGGTGTAGCTATGGGAAGCTACATTTCACATCTTCTGGCAGATGTATACATGTATCATCTTGAAAAAACGAGCCTAAATGTATAATTGGCCAGTGCGCACTATACAAAAGGTATGTAGATGATATATTATTGTTCATCCCAGAAGCAGCGAGCACATCCAAAATCCCCAAACAAGCAAATGGAGCCTATCCAGATATCAAATTCACTCTCGAGGTAGAGAAAGACAATAGTTTTCCCTTCCTTGACATCAAGCTCACTCGAGAAGAAAATGGTGATTTGACACTGACCATATATAGAAAATCCACTTTCACCAGGCAATACATTCATTACAACAGCAGTGTGCCAAAATCCCACAATAGAAACTTAGTCAACAACCTAGCAAAC
This sequence comes from Eudiplozoon nipponicum, assembly GCA_029291075.1. Lineage (NCBI taxonomy): Eukaryota > Metazoa > Platyhelminthes > Monogenea > Mazocraeidea > Diplozoidae > Eudiplozoon > Eudiplozoon nipponicum. The sequence continues at coordinate 23,935 of JAQBSW010009493.1, forward strand.
AGAATCAGGAAGATCTACTCTGACCACAAGATCGAGGAAGAACTGTGCTACCTGAGGTAAATTTTGCTAATGAACAACTACCCAGAGCGATTCATTGATGTCAACATCAGACCACGACAGATTCGCACTAGAGAGGATACCGTCAAGCAGGTTTTCTTAAACTTCCCATTTAGAGGTGACGTATAATTGCGCGACGGCTGAATAGAATAACTGGAGAATTTTCCCAGTGTTAAAGTTAATATCACATTTAGCACACAGAGAATCCGCAGGTTGGATGCCAAAGATCAATTGCAAATTCTCTCCAAATCATTCATAGTCTACAAATTCTCATGTTTGTGCGGTAGCACATATCATGGACATAATAAAAAGCAATTTATAAACAGGATCCTGAAACATTTATCGCAGAAATTGATTAGCAAAGGCTTGGAACCGTCAGGAAAATCAGCTCACCATACTCACTTAACCACTAGACAGCCAACAAAGTCATGCGGCGGACTAGAAATTAAAGTATGGCAACAATCACGGACCAGTACCAAGAGTTTTGTGCCATCCATTGGCTTCTTGTATACTGCCCAAAGAACTACCCGATGTTATTACGTAAAAATGAATTAATAAATAAAGCGATTGCAGCATCATAAATTGTTTACAATCAAGGTGTACCAATATCCCTTTGGTAGCACAAAGGTACATGCTATTGCTGTTGGGACAAATAGCAAAGATCACGCCGGTTATCAAGCCTGAAATTTCGGTGGTTTGGGCCAGAGAATCACAGTTCGAACGTTAATTCATCTACCCACCATAATTACATCGTTATTCAACAACTCGTGTACTATAAACTCCGAATGCATTTTTGCAGTTGACTAGTACATTTCTTTACTCACCCGGCGACAAGGTGATAATAATGAAGAGAAAAAAACTATCAAAGTGAAACTTAACAGATAATAGATGTTCTGCCATACAGATGGACATGCGCGGGTGGTAGTAACGAATCAAAAACACTTTTGAAACTACGATTGGGGCGTATAGTCATTGGGAAACCTTATTCATGTAAAATTCTCCATCAATAGCTTATGCGTGTTAAACGTTTACCATAAAACGTTGTCAAAAATAAGTATGAAAATATGTAACATGAAAATAAAACGTATATGTTCGGTACCTACCACTAAGAAATTTTCTAATGAATCGAACTAATAGAAACAATACTATAATGTTGGTAGTGAATAGCCTGATGCTCTTCTAGACCTTATTACGTGGTAGATACCAATAACAATCTAAGATAAGGGAGACTACAACTCGAAAGACTTTTCAACATGGCAGCATTGTATATGATTACCTAGTTTACATTTGTCTAAATTCATTAGGTCATGGATGTCATATACAGATTAAACGCTATATTTTCATTTCGTGTTATTTTCGCTAAATGTTAAACATCCTGAGCACAAAATCAAACAAATAAAGGAACGACGAATGGTTAAATAAAATAGGATTTGAATTGACTTCAAGCTCGCAACCTTGATTAAAAGAATTGGTACCACCACCCGTGTGTGTGTGTGTGTGTGTGTGTGTGGCGAAAGCGACAATCAGCTAATGTTTGTGACTGCATAGAACTTGTGCAGCCGAAATTTCCAGTCACGTACAATGTAAGCAAGACTACTAGAGGTGAGAGCCACATATCTAATTTTGCTTTCCATATATATGCAATGCGGTTTGATCCTCGCTAGTCAGTTTGCCGTCGTACTCTGATGATGATCAAGGAAGGTCGAAACGCGTCAGTGCGTTGCGGCTGGCGTTAGTTTTGTTATATTGTTCGACGACTGGTTAAATACAATGAGATTGGTGATTACCACCACCCGCACAATCAATTATTGCTTAAATACAGGAAAAGATTTTCGGCATAACGTTTTGAAAGAGTTCAACTAGACCACTCTCAGCGGTAAGGCATTATTAAACAAATTATATGATATAAATTATAAATCGATATTATAACTTATTGGTCGATCAAATTTACAAATCTACTGTGTAATTTTAGTGTGAGTATGAATATTGATTTACAATTAATGATTATGCAGTGGATTTCAAAAAGGTTACAAAGAAAAAAGGATAAATAGGTGCTGATATTGATATATATACCAGATTCAGGTCGATTTGGTGTCTTCTTACTAGCAATTTCTTCTGACAATGGGCAGCTAGGAGATCGCCCCGGTCTCTGTCCAATGCCATGGCGCATAACAAGATACGATTCGAATCCGAGAGCCGCGTTGATTACCAACTAAATTTTTAAAAACGTAAAATAAACATACTTTAGAGAAAGTTAGAAATTGCAGTAGACAATTCCATCTACATGGATGAACTGATATTGACTTTGCTCGAACAGGCATTAACCGTGAGCGTGGTGATAAAAAATTTAAATTCTTTATTGAGTTCCAGTTTAATCCTGTGGAAAACCTGTCGCACAGCAGTAAAATTGCCGTCAGTTACACGTACTGACGCGTTTCGACCTTCCATGATAATCATCAGAGTACGATGGTCAACTGACAAACGAGGATCAAACTACAATGGATAGAAACGGTATGAAAACACAGATATGCGGTTCTCATTCACAGTAGTTTTTTATTAACTGTACATAACTGGAAATGTCAGCTGTGCAATTTTTATGTATTTAAGGAAATAACGTTTCTTGCATGGAAATTCCGTAGCCGACATTGATAGTCATGTATAAGATATGTAAAATTAATAGGGATGAGAATCGAATATCCAATTCGACGTACCTCATAAATGTATAGCGGTTTGATCTCAGTTAGTTTGCTCTCGTACTCTAAGGATGACAATGGAAGGTCCAAACACTTAAGTACGTGTGACTCACGGTAGTTATGCTGCTATTCGACGGATTGTTACAATTAGTGGTTATCTCAAATTCGCAAATTTGCTTAAAATAAATTAATTGATTTGACAATCTATAGTGCACAAACGAAATGCCTCCACAGTTTTTCCTTTCATCAATTAAAATCTGAATAATTCTGAAGAATACCTGAAAAATAATTAGTGCCTAAAATCCTTATTTTTTACATTAAAACAAATCAACTTAATAAAGTAAGATCACAGGTTGTTTAATTTTCTATTATATAGGTAGTCTGAGGATAATTAAGGATATTATTTCCCGACATTAATAGAAAGCCTTATTACCATAAGACAATCATCATGACTTGTATCAGTTCAGATCATAAATATTAGTAAAAAAATTTCATTGGTACCTAATGTAAGTCTCGAATAATTTAATTTGCGCATAGAAAAATCAGAGTAAATGAACCGTTCATTTTGTCTAATATCAAACCTCAAATACAAGAATGAAACTTATAAGTGTCTTTGTAGAAAACACATACATAGAACGCATTAAAAATTGGAGGGAAATTATGTAAAGAAGTTGGATAGCAATTTAACAGCTATCAAGGAAAATCGTGATCTAATTATTAAATTGATTGATAAATTTATTATTCAATTAATCAGACAGTAATTCAGCCTTTGAATCAGTAAGTCAGCTATTTAATTAGTTATCTAGATGGATGGCTAGTTAGTCCGTAAATCATTGAGTAAATAAGCGATCATTCATTGCGTGGAGAGTCATAACAATCAAGAGTGCAAAGTTGATAGAAACTAAAATCTCATTAAATTAAGCAAGTGCTAGTCAGAATTTGACATTTACAAGGTCCTACTCGTGATACGTCTACTTTAGAGTTTGTGTCTCCAACCACTGAGACACCCTGCCACACGCTGCACAATTTTCAGCTATATACTAAATCAGGATTTTTGCTTAGTCTTTACTTCAGGTGGAGCCTGTATGGCGTCTCCTTAGAATTAAAGATTCAATTAGCCATTTATAATCTGTCACCAAATTACTTGGAGAAGTTGTATTGAATTGAACATTTATATGAAAAAATGATCAGCGATTGCGCGGACAAAAAAACAATTATTTAAATTAAGGCTGCCAGCTTAATAAAAAACCGATCCTATTATACGTACTATTTAAAGTATAAACTGAACATCATGTAGAAAAGTAAATCCACACAGATAACGTGGTATCTGTTTTATAATTACATATTTGGAAATTAATGTCTAAATGGACGTCATATTGGTTCCACCCGAAAGAAAGCCTGACCAAAGGAAACCTGAACTAGTATATAACTGAAAACTGCGTGCAGCGTATGGCAGGGTGGCTCAGTGGTTGGAATCGCAAACACCAAAGTAGACGTACCAGATTAGAGCTCTGTTCATGGCAAATTCTGAACAGTAGATGAAGCGTTCCAAATAAGGACAAAACCGGTATACGGAATAAATTTTGGTTGTACTTAAATTTTGGAATTTTTTGCTCAGTGTTGTCCTTCTTGTTGTGGATTTGACCACATTTTTCTTGTGCGGGACAATTGATAGCACTCATAGGTCGGTAATATCTTGAATACTGTACATTTTCAGGTTCTCCGATTTTGGCCATGATTGATGGGTCCTCATTTGTCCCTTCCATTAGCTGCTTGCTTGGAAATGACGTTTGAGCAAGATTTTCCACT
>JAQBSW010009494.1:0-28485 GCA_029291075.1 Eudiplozoon nipponicum
GAATGTGCATGAGATCATACTTTCCGTTCATGCTGCCTTTGGTTTATCCTTCTGGTCACAACTGAACTAAATTGTTTCTGTGGTAAATGTTGCTGGATTCTGTTTATCAATTGCTTCTTCGTACGTCCAATATATGTGCTACCGCATATACGTGAGAATTTGTAGACTATGAATGATTTGGAGAGAATTGGCAATTGATCTTTGGCATCCAACCTCATGATTCTCTGTGTACTAAATGTGATATTAATTTTAACACTGGGAAAATTCTCCTTAGTTATTCTATTCAGCCGCTGTGCAATTATTGAGGTTGGTACGTCGCTTCTAAATGGTAAGTTTAGGAAAACCTGCTTGACGGTATTCTCTCTAGTAGGAATCTACCGTGAGCTGATGTTGACATTACCAAACAAGATCGAACAGGCCCTCGACTAGAATCAACAAACATTCAATCGGATTCCAATGCCGCGTTTTGCATACGCGAGTAGTAGCTTTGCACGAACAGTTTCAAAAAGTTCTTTGTGAAACTGTCCGTGTAGAGCTACTACCTGCGTACGCAAAACGCGGCATTGGAAAATATGAAGCTGGCACTTCTCAATCAAATTTCAAAAACTACTTCGATCGGATGGGCAAAAAACTGAAGAGGAAAAAACAGATGCACATACGGTGACAGAAATTTCCAAACAATATGAGCGTTTAACACTGCAATCCGCACTTGCGCTGTTACCAAGTGAAGAACACAAATTTGCGCAAAAAGGTGAAACTAAAAACAACACTCGGAGAAATAGCTCTCGTGCATGTAACAGCGAACAATTCGAACATATGACCAGATCTCAGACATCACTTTGCAATACAGTGAGAAGGACCTTTACATGAAAAGACGCGTACACACTTACCAATGAGCCAAAACAAGAAATAGAAAAGCGAGTCATATTTGTTGCTACCCGCATATTCAAATGAAAACCAAGAATGTATATGAATGAAAAATTGTAGAGCAAAGTTTAGTATTATCGAAATAAATGGCCATTATCCACTTTGTTACTAATGCGTTTTTTCTTCTAATTATAAACATACAGCGTATATATATATGTGTGTGTGTGTGTGTTTATATTCGGTATAACTAAGAATAATGCCTTAAATTGTTTACTTCGCTATGTAAGCTCATTTTTGCATACCCCAACATATCATCTTGCAATAAACTTTAAAACGTTCTTTAGTTTTCATGCCATATTCAAAAGGATCATGCTTTCTACAGGATTTAAATCACAATATCAAGCTTATTTTATTATTTGATATTAGCCTTCGTGAACAAACAGATAAGTCCAGATAAACTTTATTTGATGGGACTGTCTGTTTACAACATCTAGCATGATTCCCCAGGAATTTATTACCGAATACGTGTCACACTTACCTGAGATTATCTACGTGTCGTATCAAAAAGAATTGAGAAGTATTGCGGGGAATTTTTGGTCTATTATTCTTTATAATTTAGTGTTATGTTGAATTAACTATCACCTCACGGATTCTGCTTTGAATACACTTGATAATCATCGAAGAATTAAATCCAAAGAAATATACCTTTTACTATTAGATGTATACATTTTTTATTTGAATACCATATGCTTTTCTCCCCAAGACATCCTCAGCCAAACAAATTTCATGCAAACAACAAAATGAATTGAACATCGCTTGTTTATTCCTCCAAATATGGCTCAGAATAAATTATTTTATTTGGAACATAGTTTTATAGACTGTACTCCTATATATTATTGGGTTATATTTCACAAATTTACGCAAAATACATTATAAAATCCTTGATACATTTTTTAAAAAAACACGAAATATTTATCGCGTCTTTCAATTAACTCACATGTGCATAATTAAACAATTTAAAAAAAACAATATCATATTTATAAAAAAATCCGTGATTATTTACTCATGTTATGAAACTTTATCAATAATTATATAGTTTTTAATTAAGTCAAACGAAACAGCCTAAATATAATCGGCCATTAAAATGATTTTAATCTAGATCATGCACATGGCGGATTCTCAGGATTAACCTCACCAAGTAGTGCATCGTTTCGACCATTCGGAATCAACCAATTCACGACCAGCATGTCACCGTTCAACACAGTAAACGGCCAAAGCGGTTCGCCTTATCAACAGAATAATAGCAGCCAACAATATAACAATCTTCAACATCAATGTTCAAATTACAATCATAATCATCATCCACACCACACTCATCATCATTTGCACAATCCTCGCCAACACCCTCACCAACAACAAAAACAGCCTAATCACAACCACCAACATCACCATCATCATCATCTTCAAAGTCAAAACAATTGTAACGAAAGCCATCTACAGTCGCACATTTCAAACGACCAGGAAAATGCGCCTTACTCGGAAAGAAGTCAACAAGGTGTCGGCACAAATCCATTGGCGTTTGTTGGGCCTATGCAACCGGGTATGCAGCCGCTAAATTTCAATCATTTAAATGGCGGAATGCCTACAATTCTCGGCGGTGGAGCCAACCCACACGAATCTTACCAACATAATAACAAAGGGTAAGCCATAAATGGTTCTTTTAAGTTTTATAAATGAAAGCCATTTAGCTATTTGTACGAGCGTTTAAATTTGAACGCAAATTTCAAGCTATATCAAAAATGAATCATAGTTGGTTATGTAAAAGTGGTAAAAACACGAAACCGCACTTTGATTCAAAATATTCAATAATTTGTAATAAATTTTTTTCTGTAATAAATTATTAATATTTTATTTAAATATATGTTTACTTGTGTCCATTTAAGCAGATAATATTTGCATAGTCTTAATATGATACTAGTAACACAAATTGGAAATTTTTAACTTTCGAAGGAATTTCAACCAGGTATATTTAGAGGATGCTCCATCTGCACTCAAACGTAACTATGCATACACAGATGACGTGCTCCTTTGAGATAAAAAACAGTAAGAATTACGATAGGATCATTTTTAGCGATAGAATATAAGCTTAATTTTACAATTATTCGTCGATTGTCTTACTACATTCAGGAGAACACAGTACCACAAAACAAAATATTGCGGTGATAAAAGAATACATATATTGAATTTAATCTAAAGAAAAATTTCGGCAGTTAGAATGTTTCCACAAAATAGTTCATTATCACTAGATTGCAAAGAGATTATTGATCGTGATGACTTTTCATTTTAACGACTCTCGTTCTAAAAAAAATTACTTGAATAACTGGCTTCATTGAGCAATCTAGAAAATATCTGTGCTTGCCCTAAACTGCTGTACTTCAATAGTTTGGCTTTGTTACTGAACGGACATGATGAAGAATATTAATATTATTATTTGAACGCTGATTCGAAATCATAAAATTTTATACCATTAATACATTTGACATGCTGAAAATATGCCATGTTCATTAAAATTACGGAAAATAAATAAGCTTTAGGGAGATTTACAATGAAATATTTTGTTGATACGACCTGTCCAAGGGTAAGATTAGGACTAAACTCTATTGATTTAAGAAAGTCCTTTCTCAACTGGAAAAATTTTTTCTCATTGAGATTTGAATATTTTTGGATAACACTGTAGGCAATTGTAAACCGTCTTTTAGACAACGGAACGCTCGCACTTGCTACAGTGCCACGTATAGAAAAGAAATTTAATAAAAATTCTTTTTTTGATGTCAAACAGAACTCACTGCATAACCAGAGCTGGCTACATTTGAACCAATATTGTTAATACTACTGTTACGAAAAAAACTGATCTATAGCACGAGAAACACTAAAAGAATTAGTTACCTAAGGAGTGCATATCTTAAAACGGGAGAAATGAATTTAAATTTAAATTCTGTTTATCTCATATACGCAAGTATGTATGTATTTAACTGTAACATATCTCGTATTATAGTTTTATAAAGCGGTTTACAGACCGCCGTATGCTACTTTATTCGATGATCAAACATTTACCAATTCTTTTCAATCTATCTTTGACGGCCATGGCTATAATGTAGTGGTAGGTGACTAATAATTTACAGGACTGTGAAATAACCAATTTTTTTTCTAACCATGATCTCAAGCAGATTATAAATGAATCAACTAGAGGTTCGCAATGCTTAGATCATGTATACTTAGAAATTGAAATGGTGAAATCGCACAGTTATGATGTTGTTAATTATTTCAAAGAATTGGATCACAAACAAATTATTCTACAATGGAACATCTTGAGTAGCAAAACACAGAAACTAAATTTTGAAAATGCACACGTGCACTGTTCCAGAATCAACTGGAATCTTTTTAGAGAATTAAGCTTACTGATTGATTATGGAAGTTTTTATTTCTTGAACACTGACGAGTTTGTTTCTTCTGTTTCATCGTTATTATCTATTTTATTTCAGGCATCTACGTTTACGGACATTATACCGAAACGAATTAATAGGAAATTGTGTAAACTAAGAATTAAACGAGATAATATAATAAAGTGTAGTCTTATCAATAGTATTAAACAAATGAGGTTAGATCTCATTGATAACGAAATTAATTCATCACTGCTGATAATTCGGCAAAGATCAGAACGAATTATTTTGGCCAAAATGAAGAGTAATCCTAGACTAGGATACAAACTCCTCACAGATTATAGTAAATATAAGGAAAAGTTAAAGCTTATATTACCTGTGGATAAAACTGAGCACGAATTTCTCTGTGAATTGGATGATGTTTTTGGCAATTTGATATGTAATCCACAGAATGAAAGAAATTTTATGGAAATACCTGATCCTTTGGGAGACCAGGAATCAGGACTTGTTATTGACAGTGATGAATTGATAAAATTGATGTTAAAAATCAAATCAAAAAAACAAAAAGATCACCTTGGTATTTCGATTGATAATCTGATTCAATTACCCTTAACATTTAGGAATGTGCTCTGCAACTTTATAAATAGAATTTTGAAGAATGGGAAATTACCAATCGATATATTAACGATAGTAGCTAAGCCGTTGCCAAAAGTTAGTAAGCCAACGTGCGCCAGTGATTATAGATTAATCTCTATTATCCCTTCGTTTTTGAAGATAATAGAACGATTGATACTAGATCATTTAGAACGTATGTTACCGGCTGATTTTGACTCATGTCAACATGGCTTTACGAAAGGTAGATCGACAACTACTAATATGCTTTCCATGTGGAAACATGTAATTACATTGGACGAGAATAAGTTAGATGCATTAATTGTATTTATAGATATCTCAAAAGCTTTTGACTCTATATCTTTTGATGCTATTTTGAATGCGATTAGTTTGTTGAATATTGATCCGAATATTTTTAGATTACTTAAATACTATCTATATAATCGACGAATGAGTATTCTAGTAAACGATTTGATATCAAAATCGAAGCGAGTAACGAGTGGAGTTCCACAGGGATCAAGCTTGGGGCCAATTTTATTTAAAATTGTATTTGCAAATTTGGAAACTAAGATCCTTAACGGTCGAGTTTGCAAATTCGCTGATGATTTAAAAATAATCTTCCCAATTGATCCAAAGAATGTCGAATTCTCCAAAAATAATGTGACATTAGATTTGTATGATTTGAGTAAATATTTGATTACATTAGGGCTGAGAATAAACAATAAAAAGACGAAATCTTTAAAAATAGGGAACAGAACAAACTCTCATTATGTTTATTTTCATGTTGCTGTTATCATTGATGTGTTTGAGATTAAAATTATGCAAGAAATTAAGGATTTAGGCATAACTATTCAATGTACAGCTTCTGCTGAGAGACATATTGAAAGTATAATAGGCAGTGCCAAGAAAAGATGGGCACTAATAAATCGAAATATCTTATCAAATGATATAAAACTTCAAATGTATATAATATGGATTAGACCGGTACTAGAATATGCTGTCGCTACTTGGAATCCATTAAAAAAGGATTTGTCTAATAAGATAGAAGCTGTACAAAGAATGGTTGTGAAACATATTAGTCCTATTTCTTGCACTATATACGCCTCTAGATTACAGTTTGTGTCATTGCAATCTCTGTGGTTTCGGAGGATGTGTTATTGTATAAAAGTTTTCCATTTGAACCAGTGGACTGGTGCCTATATGACTCCGATAAGAAAGAGTCATGAAGTTGGAACTAGATCTGGACATTTGGCAATATCTCCTCCTTTGGTGGGGAATGTAGCGAGCAAGTTATTCTCTTTCTCGAAAATCTACAAAATTTATAACCAATTGCCGAAGGGGCTTAGAGAAATGCCTCCATCTAAGATGTCTTTTAAAACTTTATCTACTAAACTTGAAAAAGTCTGCAATCCTGCTGATATTTTTTATTTTTTTGATTATGATAATACTTTCTCATGGTTGAATAAAAGACAAGGATAATTGTTATCGGAAACAGATTTTATTGAGATTTTTATTTCCAAGTTTTGTATTATTATAATTGAAATGTTATGCACTATATCTTCAAATATATATTCTTCTTTTCAGTCGAACTTTCTGATATTGATATATTGTATTGTACAACTAGTGAGAAATACCTATCTACATGAGATTAATTGCACAATTATTGTGATGTGATAATTTTTTTAATATATATTGTACAATTTCCAATTTTATTATTTGATGGAATATGTGTGGTTTGAATCCAAATAAAGATATTCTATTCTATTTTATTCTATTGTATACGGTCAAATTTTATCCTGATCCTCCACATTTAACGCACAATTAAACACACCAAGAAACTACTCAGTTTAAGCTATATATATATATATATATATATATATATATATATATATATATATATATATATATATATATATATATATATATATATATATATATAATATGGAAAGTCAGTAATACAACGTATTTTTTCAAAGATATCAAATTAGAAATAAAACTTATTTTAAAACGGGTTGAAATATGTATGAATTTAATTTATTTAATCAATTACACAATCTAAACAAATTTTGGCATAAATAAGGTAAACATTTGTTGTCATAGGCTACATGAATATAACTTTGTGAGAAGATATTTCCAGTTTTCCTGTGCATCTGTGCATTTTTAATTAAACGTAAGTGACAGATCTAAAGTAAACTGGGGCGAAAATCGGCATTGATAAAGTATTTTCGTGGTTAGTATGCATTAATCGTTTTTTATCAAGAACTTATTATAATATATATAAAAACTAGCTTAACTCAATTTGGTATTTTGAATAAGAGATTGCGAGAATATGACATTGCGTTTAATTAGTTCCAAATTTGAATGCCCTAGAAAGCACTTTTTTTCAGAATTAGTATTAGCCTCAAAAACATTACCGCAAACTCCATAATATCCGATCAACACCCAGGCATCAACAATATATTGGGTGTATTAATCATATTTTATTACCTTATAATAAAATCCTTTTTTACGGAAATTTTACTGGGAAATGTTAATTTATGCAAGTGCATAATCCATAGAATTTTTATAGTTGAATCTCCTCAGAGAATACATTATGGTTTCTTTAAGTTAAACTGAAATGTATCTTTGAAATCGATGGAAATCTAGCTATAAACGTCAAGTTTATCAGAATATATATCTACTGAATAAAATATTACAGCATAATTCACTATACATATATATGTATATATCCAGATATATCTACATATATACATATATATGTATATGTTCTCTCTATAAGCTATACTTTGTAGAAGATAGCAAATGCTAATCATCAAGTAGAGATTTTTCGTTCATACTGGACAGTCATCAAACACTTGCTAAATCTGCTGCGACTAAGACGTAAATCGCGGCACATTGTTCTGCCAGAGCTACGCTTTAATTGCAATTTTCAGTTATATACAAAATGTTGTTTTTCGGTGACTTTTCTTCCGATGGAGCCTATTTGGCATCGCTTTCGACTTAAAGTTCTCACATTCTATCTCTGATTTGTCATTATAGAACAGGCACTATGCCGAGATCGCGGAAATACTGGCAAGTACTTGAGGAGGGCAAAACAAAGACGAAACCGATCTGATTGAGGAATTGCATTGTAAATTTTATGCAATTTTGAGTTTATTCTGACAGAATATATATTTTTAAATTCCGCCATAATACTTCAATTAAAACTCACAATAACGGCTGGTATATTGACTGTTCTATAATGACAAATCGGAGATAGCTATCATTCTTATATAATAATTTTATAGATTTTATGAAGTACCACCTTAATTTTGCAATAAAATCATTTTATTTTAAAATAGCAACAGTGGAAATATTGGAGCCAACGAAATGAATAGGCATCGGGTTATGGATGATGAAGACAACGGGTTTTGGTTTCTTAACAGCGCAGGAATCACGAGCACACAGGATAACAGAGCGTCATTTCACAATGAAAATTGGCATCGCCTAACAAATGCCTCGTCGGTGTTTCCAATGGCTCCAATGAACCGATTTAATGGAGGTTTAACACGAAGTACAGCTCACTTTTAATAGCGTAATTTCACGTAGGAGAAGAATGTTTATTTCTGGAATACAGGTTCAAAACTGTATTTTTTTAAATGTCAATTCATCCAGTAAATATGCTAGATATTACACAATTCACCGTTTAGCCATCAATTATCTCATGTTTCTGTGTCTAAACAAGGATTTAATTTCATAGTATGAGGGTTGTGCTCGTTTTTAGGTATGTGATTATACTCACGCGGCATGCTAATGCTTTATTAGGAATCTTCGCCACGAATAAAACGCTATTTTATTTGTCGTCCGGCTTAAGAAGAGGACATAACCATTTATTAAATATACAAATATTCTATATGTACACGTTGAACATATAACTGCTGATAATAAAAAACGATCTGCAATTTAGCAAACTAATACTTAAATTTATTTGTAATTTTTTAAACTTTTTAAAAATTTTTTTTAATGAAACTCAAAATATTAAGATAAATTTCCATGCTTATCACCAAGAGTCAAATTTTATTTAGATATATCTATAAGTACGAATTGGTAACACTCAGTTAAAACGAAAAAAGTCACCATTTATCAATTTTAAAGCGGTGAATAATTTGAAATGACTCAACATTTAGTCGAAAGCGAATTTTGCTGGGGATTATTTTGTATATGATAAATATGGAAAAATCCAGATTAGCTATGTAAATGGCCATATAATTTCATAAATCTGTAGATAGATTTGCGTTTGATTATGGAATGCTCGAAAAATTCGCAAGGCGTAGTATCAATACGTGCAAAAATAATTACTTTCTGTGGCTCAAACCTATTTTTTCGGATTTTATATTTTAGACAACTTTGCAAAACACCAATCCCATTGTATTTAACCAATCGTCGAACACCATAGCAAAACTACCGTCAGTCAAACGTAGTACGTGTGACTTTTCGACTGTTTTTTGACGATTGGCTAAATACAATGGGATTGGTGTTTACTTCAGGCTCCCAAACTTGATTCGAAGAATTTTTACCAACACTCGCCCAATCAATGATTGTTTAACTTTTTAAAATAATGAATGCATTCTTACCTAAAAGAAGTGGCATATTTTGAAATTATGATGCCACATATATCTAATTCTAATAAAAATATCATTATTTCTGATCAATTTGATATATTCAGACCACAAAATGCAACTGGTCATTATATTGACTCAAGAATGACTGGAGTTTGCTACCAATTTATAATATGGAATGTACTATTATCAAATGATTTATTTAGACTCTGACCATGTTTTTGTTTCACCTTAATTGTGTAATATTGATTTTTCGATTACATTTCTGCAGATAATTTCAATTTACAATGCGTTTCGGGAATTTTTTAATTCCAATTAGCAAAGGATATCACACTGTCTTCATGTTGTACTTATTTCGATGAAATTATGCGTTATTCCTTGATAATGATATCTCAAAACATATTCCGAAACCTCGGATGTAGTGGTATAACCCTCAGAAATGTTGTTGTACTGTTTTTTCCAAATTTTACGAAGCTATTTACTAATGTGGCTTTAACCAATAATATTAAATCAATTTTTTTCGTTTTTATTAAATGTATATCGTCAAATGGAAGCAACATTATTTCGAGACGAAACAATGGGGGAGAGATGAATACTTTATAAATAATCAGATTTCTGTTGCTTTCTATCAGTTTGAACCAGAGTTTGCTTTTTCAAGACTTATAAAATTGGTATCTTGATCATTTCGCTAATTTGTTAGCTCTACAATATTAAGATTTGACATTGTAAATTTCCTGTTTCTTTAATGAGTTAAATTTAACCTGTTCAGGTTCTGTTATTTTATTTTATTTATTTTTTTTAACATTGCTGTTGTTGTACTTTGCAATTAAGGCTTCTTGTAATTATATATTTTTTGTACTATTTCGGCCTGTCTTTTTAAATATCCATCTAAAGATGAAATTTTGTTTTATAATTTTATAAAAACAATTCGAAATTTAACTCTGATTGATGCCAAGTTGATAGATATTTTATATCTCGTAACAAATTTCAAGCAAAACCTTCTTAATATTCATAATATCCGTGTAAACTAATCTGTTGGTTGAAGCTCCGAAAAGATTTCGTGTGAAGTTCTGTTAGTAATGCGTTTGTGGTACTCGCAAATATTAACACATAACACCGTAATTGAGCTATGCATATTTTAAATGAGATCAAGTCATGAGTGTAAATTTATTAAATTTTTAGTGAATAAGTTGATTCACAAAAGATAATTATGGCTTCCAGATGGTTCACTTTTCCTGTACTCTATTTTAACATAAGAAACGTTGCTCTAATAAAAGATTTTGTTGCGTAATCCTTGTTCGATGAAATTCATTATGCTTAAATTATCTGCCACAACATTTGAACCCTATATTTGCATGGAAAATAATTACACTTTAATCACGAACAATGAACTATTTTGGTTATGGATTTCATTTGGTTTAATAGACCAGTTTTAAAATAATTTCTTTGAGAAAGACAAATTGAATAAAAATTTAAGTATTGTTTTATTTTTTTGCTTTAATTAAAACTTAGTCTACGAAACTTTGTTCTTCATTCCAAGTACGTATATTTAACAAACTCAAAGTAATTTATATGAAAGCTAATTTTTCACTAAGTCTCCAACTTACCAATATTTTCTGTGAGCAAGTTTGTGTTAATTCGCGATGCGTTTTGGATAGTATTTCAATATTATAAGCAAAAAACTTTGGTATTTCAACAAGGGATCGACGACAACAATTTCATACGTTTAGAAAATTTTCATTTTATAATATCCCTGATTTCTTTTAAGGAAATATAAAATAAATTTTGTATAATCTCGTGTTCCTGCTTGACGCTTTCACTATAAAAAATATTCATGTTGATATGATATGGAACACTATTACATAGGTTTAAAAATTGCCCAAAATTTTAGTCGTTTCGCTAAAAGGAAATATTTTTATCATTTAAATCATCTAAAAAGATCGTAATCATAAATGTATACAATATCATGAATATGATCATCATCCTCATCAACAACAAAAAATCATCTTCATAATCATCACCATTATTAGCGGCAACATAAACAACATTGTCGTTTTATTATTGGCATCATGATCATGAGCATTAATATTATTGGAATAATAATACTAAACAACATCATTATCACAAGCCTCAATAAAATATTGCTTCACTGCTGCATAATCATGAGGAATAGTATAGAAATAGAATTTTAAAAATATTAATAATAATAATACTAAAATAATAACAATATTATTTATTGATATAAATTTATTCAAAAAATAGTAATATCATAGTGATAATAATAATAGTAAAAATAAAATAATAATAAAATTGATTTTGCTAACAATAATAATAATAATAATAATAATAATAATAATAAAATTAATAATAATAATAATAATAAAGAAATTAATAATAATTCAAAACAAATTTCTGTAAAGGAGATAAAAAATAATTTAGGATGTGGTAGATTTCATCAAGTTGTAGATACATGGCCAGATAACAAATAGATGTGAACACCTAGATCTGAAAGGTTAATATAAAAAACTTGCCCATCAAGTACATATATTTTTCAGTATAAACTAAGAATTGCATAGTGTAGAAAAGGCAATTCATCCAGTAGAACGGCTTCGTCCTTATTGGAAATTCATCACTATACACACTATACAATACTTAGTTGATACTGACAAATATATGTACTTTATCTGTCATGTGTTTATATCAAGTTCGCAACATTGATTATAGTAAATGTTATCACCGCCCGCACAACCAATGTTCGTTTAATTATATAAATTTTTATAACAATAACACTTTCCCATGTAGTGTGGTTTCTGTTCAGTAATGGCAGATAGGGAATGGTTAGTTGGATCTTTGGGTTTAAATGGAGGCCATATGAGCTCTACCTAAAGAATAAAAGAATAACCGTCAGGCTCAGTGGTTAGAGCGCCAGATTCCGAAGCAGACAGACAAAGCTACATCTTCTTAACTTACGAGGTTTCACTAATCATTTATCCAAGCTGCCATCGTTCTATAGGAGTGGTTGGGTACTTCGAAAATGAGGTGTTCTTTTCTTCTCCTTTTTTTGTGAAATTAATGTATGGTCGGCCCAAAATTAACAGCTTTTGGAATAATTAACAGTAGAACATTATAATATTTTTAATATAGCGCGCATTGTTCAATTATAAATTATAGGCCGGTTTTTTATAGATGATACATGCGTACATCAGCTAGGAATTGCGCTATATTACTTCCAAAATAAGTCCAATGTAACTGAATAAAGTAATCAACAGTAAACAGAAAATAAACTTCTGCTGCACAAGTCAAGTTAAACTAGATGATTTACAAAATATAAATCGGAAAAACCACAGAAGTTTTTTTTAATATAATGCCTGCAAAAAGCTATATTACCTTTATTGAAGCCATTTTACTTCGACAAAATTTGTCTACTTTAGTCATTCTATTCATTCGTAAGAGATTTCGTAACAATGTTTATGTTAATGATGCATCAAATTGATTGAAAGAGTTTGCATACGAAATTAATTAGAAATTACGTGATATGCGTTTTGACTAACACAGTCTGAATTCCATTTATTTTATGTCTTCAAGTAACTTCGGAGGCCGTTGTTGGCCGCAGTTTTTCCATATGTTTTAGCAGCTAACTGTTCCTCAATTACAAGATTTGTTTGAGTTTTCTGTGAATTTTGCTTTCCACACACACACACTAATATATATATATATATATATATATATATATATATATAATGTCCATGCCTTTTAATATTACACAGTATATTTCTAATTAGGAAGAAAGAACACATTAATAACAAAGTGGATAAAGGCCATTTATTTCGTGAATACTAATCATCGCTTATACAATCATACATTTTATACATTTTGGGTTTTCAATTGATTATGCTAGTGGTAACAAATCTGACTCGTTTTTACTTCTGTTTCTTGTTTTGGCTGGTTGGTAAGTGTGTATGCGTTTGTGTTTGTGTGTATGCGTGTTTGCATGTAAAGGTCATTCTCGCAGATCTCAGACATCACTTTGCAATACTGCGAGAATGACCTTTACATGCAAACACGCATACACACTTACCAACCAGCCAAAACAAGAAACAGAAGTAAAAACGAGTCAGATTTGTTACCACTAGCATAATCAATTGAAAACCCAAAATGTATAAATATGTATGATTGTATAAGAGATGATTAGTATTCACGAAATAAATGGCCTTTATCCATTTTGTTATTAATGTGTTCTTTCTTCCTAATTAGTAATATATATATATATATATATATATATATATATATATATATATATATATATATATGAAAACAACCTGTACTACATGGAATAACATTTATTAATAAATCTTATTTCTACCAGTATCTACAGTCATTATTCTTTAGTATATTCGTTCATCCAACCCCAACTGTACATTTGTCGTAACCAATCCCCTCTTCGTTATATCAGTCTTTGTTTTTCGCAATTTAGACCACTTTTTTTGCGTAACATCATTTGGTGAGTCATCGCTTTCGTTGTAATTGCGTCCGTAATTGATGTGTGTGTAGTATTTTGCGAAACGTAGGTTATTTTTGAAGGCCTGTCAGTTATGTCTTCGTCCAAGTCCAATTTAATTCCTTTTTGAATTATTTCCTGTCCTTATAAGCAGGGCTTCAACTTAATAATTGCAATAACTTCAAAAGCCAGAAGAATTTTTTCTGTTTTTGCCTTTTACAGAACTTAAAAATTGTAACTACTAACAGAATGACCTGTGAGTTGTACATGCTCGCAAATTTCTGATTTTTGTGCGGGAGCTGCACCCTCTTTAAAAATTTTGAGGTAGATTCTGATTTATTATAGTTTCGAGCGTCTTTTTGATCTGCCGATTTACTGAGCGTTGCAGGTACATTGAAATTAGTATACAGACAAAGGTGTTGACTTCATATATATATATATATATATATATATATATAAATTGGCAACACTTAGAAAATATATTTTAACCAATTAATACAACCACGATAAAAGAAGTGTAAAAAAATTACACGAAAGGAAACTGATTAACGACCTACAAAATCGTATCAGGAATTTCTGCTCGGAACACAAGATCAAAAATGAGCTAGGCTAAATGGGGAAATTTTTTCACGAGCAAATCTATTAAGAGGGGTTAATAGATGCCTACATTAGATAATGTCTGATTCAAAATTGAAAAACATAGCCAAATCTTTTCATAAAATAGTGATTTAAAGGCGACCTTCTAGCCTGAATAATTTTACTACTGTTAAATCATATCACAAAAGCAAATTCACATAAAGTAAAGATTGGCATTACCTTCTGCACACAGAACTATGAGGTTGTATGACAAAATGTAATTTCGCATTCTGTACGAGTCCCTCAAAGTTTAAATATTTACACGTATTTGCGTCACCATGAATATTGGACGTGGGAAATAGCATTTAATCAACATAATCCAACAACATTTTCGGTAGAAATGGATGAAAAAAGCCTAGTATCATTAGGAAAAGCAGACATTTCGGAAAATCGACTTGTAACTGGACACAGCCAATTTACTGAAGTTCTCTGCTCTATAAAAAATAAAGTCTTAATACTCATTGTGCCCTTCCTATGTGCAAAAACAAAAAGAAATTTTATCAGATACAAGATGCATTTCTTTCTCAATATCGCCTCAAGTATCTACTAATAAACATGTCTTTATATATAAATTGGAAAGCAAAACAATATATAAATATGTAAACATAGAGAGAGTGCGATAAAACGGAGACCAATCAATTGCGGGCGTCACATCCAGTTCAAGCTCAATGCCTGATCATGCTTTGCTTGCATGTGTTGCGCAATTGAAGACGTGTATTCACCATTTAATTTAAAACAGGCAATTATCTTACAATTTTCTCTTATTCGAGTAATTAACCGTCTGGTCGAAACATCGCCCGTATGTTCTCCAGGCGTATCATTTAAGATAACTACAAAATTCAATAACGGAAGGGATTTAGCTACATACGAAGCGTTATGGATAAACAGGCTGCAGCCGGATTTAGGCAAGCAGAAGCATGTTCAGGCATTGAGCTTGAACTTGATATGACGCACGCAATTGATTGGTTTACGTTCTTTGACACACTCTCTCTCTATGTTTACATATTTATATCTTGCTTTGCTTTTCAATTTATATATAAAGATATGTTCATTAGTAGATACTTGAGGCAATAATGAAAAAAAAGTTTTTTTTGTATCTGATAAAGTTTCTATTTGTTTTTGCACATAAGAAGGGTACAATGAATTTTATTAAAGCTCGCATTTCAAAAGAATGTTGTAATAATTATTATGCATATACGAAGCCCTTTATATTAGACCATAAGAGCGCGTCCTAAAAATTCAAAACGTATATTAAAGAATCACGAATTACACAACCCAAATGCTATATTCTTACACCCAGGCAATCTCGACGATCCTATGAACCAGCATCAACAAATATCCAAATGGACTGACAAAAACCTGAAGTAAATACGACTGCACAGATGGCATCACTTGAACAACGCAATACGAAAGGCAAAATACGAGTGAAAAAAATTTGTGCATGCAGTAGCGAACAAAGCGGAAGTTTGGTCCCACCTCAGGCCATTGATATAGGAATAACCAGATATTTAAAATCACTTTGTTATAAAGTAATAATGACCAATACCGGTACAAAGGTAAACAAACTGACCCACGACCAACGCATTCACGAATCCAAATGCAATTCAACAAAAAACTGAAAATTAGGTTAGTTCTCATTCGCTTAATCAAATGAAAACGAAGAATGTAAAAAATTTAAAGATTTTTAATTTGTGTTGATCGATACTTTCGAAATAAAATGTTCAGAACCAACGATTAACATACTATTAGTTAAAATATTCTCAATTGTTATCTTATCCGTATTTGTGTCAAATAAAGTATTTTAATTGTTACTAGACCTTTTTGTTTGCGATGAAAGAGTTATCACACGCGCGCCAAAATTACTTCTTCATACATATTGCTCGATATTTTGATCGACATCTTGGTTAACAATTTAGAAACCCGTGCTCCTTCTTTCATAAACAGAACTAATCCACAACGCCGACAAAAAATGATTCTAAATGAAAATTCGTTGATAAAAATATGTATTGCGTAATCGCCAATACCTTTAGCAGGTCTTATGAATATTAATCCTGAAAACAAGTTTGATTCAAGGATTAAGAGCAAAAGAGTAATATTAACTCACATTCTAGTAGACCGCATTTCATGCAAGATACTAATTTATAAAATTGACAAGATAATATTTTAAAAATAACAATAGCAAAATCCTAAATTATTTAAAATTAAAGATCTACAAATAAAAAATTACATTGAAGTAAAAAGATATTTAAAAAGAGAACATAGTAAAAAAATAAAGACAGGTTATATTAATGAGAGTTGCCGATTTGTAACACGAATAAGTTTGTCATTCAGCACGAATTAAGAAGACAAAATTCTTAATCGGCAGGGATGCCAAAGTGAGCATTAACAGATCAGATTTGATGGAGACAGATTGACCCACATTCGATTATCAACTATGGACCGCCAACGGAACTCCAATGGAGGTAATGAGCCTGAAGGAGCTGTCGGTGACATTGGGATAGAATTCTAACTGTAAGCGGGACTTTCTGGACGTTGGCATATAAGAAAACATCATAGGATTTACTATTCTATTTCAACCTGATATTAGATTCAAAGATCCGGATTATTAGCAAACCAGTGAGGCGATGACGAATACTGGAACGGAAACCTCAGTGGTTAGGTAAATTTGCCTTTGCAGACTCGTAGTCGTTGAAGACCTGGCAGTTTTTTAACCGTTTAGCGCCAAGTGAAATGTGCTGAGGACACGAATAGATCACGAAATCGAAATTTCGCCAGCGACTAGCTGTTCACCCGAGGTTCAGATACTAGCGCATGTAAGGTAAAGGACACTTGGAAAATACCAGCGATTGCGGAAGGAAGGATTTTGTAGACGATTAAATTCAAAATTTTCGTTACAAATAACGGTAGTTTGCAAACCTGCGTTTGGTCAATATAGGTTTTGTGGTAACTACCTTCTTTTGAATTCGGTAATCAAAAGCGATTTGTATCCTCTACTGAACCAGATCACTTCGCCCTTAGATATAATGGCGAAACGGTTTTAATACGCTATGCTCTCAAGTACCTTTGGAAGTGGAATCTATACCACTTCCCACAGTACGATTTCTTGGAATTGGATCATATGAGTTCTCACTTACGCCATTCGGGTTTAAGTATGAATGGTAGAAAACCCAGCGTTTGGCTGAAAGTATTCGTTAAGTCTGGTCATACACCCTGCCGCACGGGTGGTTCAGTGGTTTGAGCACTCGATTCCGAAGCAGACGTGCCTAGCTTCGAACCCCGTCCGCGGCAATTTCTGGCCAGTACATGATGAGTTCCCAATAAGGACAAAACCGGTCTCCTGGATGAATTGCCTTTTCTGCACTATACAATTATTAGTTTATACTGACATATTTAAGTAATTAATGGGTCAGGTGCCTATATCAAGACCGCAAACTTGATTATAACAATTGTTGTCAATGCTCGCGCAACCAATGTTCGTTTAATTATATAAATGTCCGTTTCAATACCACTTCTCCATGTTGTATGGTGTCCGTTCAGTTTTGTCAGATTTAGGATGGTTAGTTGGAACTTTGGTTATAAATGGATACCATATGAACTCCAGTAATGTGATAACTGATATCGATCAAGGCCAGAGTGTATGGATTTACTGGAGTAATAGGTGTTTATAAATAGCTGTAATTCACAATTTCGGTGAACTATAGTATACATTGATATGCATCATGGTGGTACCATGTACGGACTCGGCAAAGATAATGTTAGTTTTAAGTACCTTTTCAGTACTATAATGTTTGTATCGGGTACTGACACTCTAGCCAGAGTGTTGGTATCCTTTACAGACTCAGCATATATATATATATATATATAGTATAGATTGAGTTAGCGTTGAAATCGCATTGTTGAGACTTTTTATTAGGTTAGCTTCACTAATGTAGGTTTATGCATTCGTCTAGGAGATTGTACATTCCTATTTTCCCACCTTCCCTACCGAAATATATAGTGGATAAAGGGGATAATACCGGCTTCTACTGATGAGTCGCCGGTAAGCACGAAACGATAATACACGAGATTATACTTTCTGTTCATGCTGTCTTTGTTTTATCCTTCTGGTCATAATTGAACTAATTTGTCTGTATAAGCTAAGCATTTTACAAGGTAGTAAAGGCAATTTATCTTGTTGTTCGCTCTCGTCTTTTTTGAGATCTCTTCAAGTTCTGCTCGGAAATTTATCCGCCGGCGAGACTCGAACTAGAGCACAGTGTTTCGGAGTCTGTGGCACTATCTATTGAGCCACCTTTTTTCAAAATGTACAAAATTATCTGTTTTTTACTAACTAATGTTTTTGGTTAGCCAGCTATTCAGGGGAGCCTATGTGGCATCTTTTTTACATAATGCTTTAAACAACCCTCCCAGTCTTTTATTACAGAACTAACACCGCACTATCCGGGATAGTTATAATTAATTGGACATTTATGCAATTATACGTTGATTGATTGATAGCGCGGGTAGTGACAATATTATAGGAAATTTAGATCGACACATTGGTCATCTTTTTCAAAATCAGCGCTTTTTATTTCAACAATACTCTAAGTTCTACACAAACAACTAATATTAAATCAAAATGAGAATTTGTCCTTAAATTTTTTACGTCAATATTTTTGTCTATCAATATAAACCATCTATGTATACAATGTCATTAGAATTTCATATCAGCAGAGGTTCATTCGCTTATATCCACCCTAATTTGCAGTGTAATAAATTTATTATGAATAGCTAACCAGATCTGATTAATTAATATGATCATAATTATATTCAGATTTATATTCTCAAATTCTAACATTAACCGGTCGCACGGTGTCTTCAACATGCGTTTCATTATAGTCATAACAAAAATTTTGATAAATAACAGATGTATCCAATGATGGGATCTCTTCCATTTTATTGGAAAGTAATCTACCTAATGTACACATTTAATTTAAATTAGTTATTATTTTATATCCGGCAGCAGCCGAATCAGGCATAACTATTAGGTTCCGGTAAAAAATGATTTTCTGTGCTTTGGACTTACATGGTTCCAAATCAACTTTACTTATATTTTCGTTCATTAGAGATTCTGTTTCTTTGCGTATGCAAAATATTTGTCTAACATATAGATGCATACAAGCTAACAATGGATCATAGATGGTTTATATTGATAGACAAAAATATTGACGTAAATATGTTAAAGACAAATTCTCATTTTGATTTAATATTAGTTGTTTGTGTAGAACTTAGAGTATTGTTGAAATAAAAAGCACTGATTTTGAAAAAGATGACCAATGTGTCGATCTAAATTTCCTATAATATTGTCACCACTCGCGCAATCAATCAATAAACGTATATGCATAAATGTCCAATTAATTATAACTGTCCCGGGTAGTGCGGTGTTAGTTCTGTAATAACAGACTGGGAGGGTTGTTTAAAGCATTATGTAAAAAAGATGCCACATAGGCTCCCCTGAATATCTGGCTAACCAAAAACATTAGTTAGTATAAAACAGATAATTTTGTACATTTTGCAAAAAGGTGGCTCAATAGATAGTGCCACAGACTCCGAAACACTGTGCTCTAGTTCGAGTCTCGCCGGCGGATAAATTTCCGAGCAGAACTTGAAGAGATCTCAAAAAAGACGAGAGCGAACAACAAGATAAATTGCCTTTACTACCTTGTAAAATGCTTAGCTTATACAGACAAATTAGTTCAATTATGACCAGAAGGATAAAACAAAGACAGCATGAACAGAAAGTATAATCTCGTGTATTATCGTTTCATGCTTACCGGCGACTCATCAGTAGAAGCCGGTATTATCCCCTTTATCCACTATATATTTCGGTAAGGAAGGTGGGAAAATAGGAATGTACAATCTCCTAGACGAATGCATAAACCTACATTAGTGAAGTTAACCTAATAAAAAAAGTCTCAACAATGCGATTTCAACGCTAACTCATTCTATACTATATATATATATATATATATGCTGAGTCTGTAAAGGATACCAACACTCTGGCTAGAGTGTCAGTACCCGATACAAACATTATAGTACTGAAAAGGTACTTAAAACTAACATTATCTTTGCCGAGTCCGTACATGGTACCACCATGATGCATATCAATGTATACTATAGTTCACCGAAATTGTGAATTACAGCTATTTATAAACACCTATTACTCCAGTAAATCCATACACTCTGGCCTTGATCGATATCAGTTATCACATTACTGGAGTTCATATGGTATCCATTTATAACCAAAGTTCCAACTAACCATCCTAAATCTGACAAAACTGAACGGACACCATACAACATGGAGAAGTGGTATTGAAACGGACATTTATATAATTAAACGAACATTGGTTGCGCGAGCATTGACGAACGACAGATGTCAGTATAAACTAATAATTGTATAGTGCAGAAAAGGCAATTCATCCAGGAGACCGGTTTTGTCCTTATTGGGAACTCATCATGTACTGGCCAGAAATTGCCGCGGACGGGGTTCGAAGCTAGGCACGTCTGCTTCGGAATCGAGTGTTCAAACCACTGAACCACCCGTGCGGCAGGGTGTATGACCAGACTTAACGAACACTTTCAGCCAAACGCTGGGTTTTCTACCATTCATACTTAAACCCGAATGACGTCTGTGAGAACTCATATGATCCAATTCCAAGAAATCGTACTGTGGGAAGTGGTATAGATTCCACTTCCAAAGGTACTTGAGAGCATAGCGTATTAAAACCGTTTCGCCATTATATCTAAGGGCGAAGTGATCTGGTTCAGTAGAGGATACAAATCGCCTTTGATTACCGAATTCGAAAGAAAGTAGTTACTACAAAACCTATATTGACCAAACGCAGGTTTGCAAACTACCGTTATTTGTAACAAAAATCGTGAATTTGATCATCTACAAAATCCTTCCTTCCGCAATCGCTGGTATTTTTCAAGTGTCCTTTACCTTACATGCGCTAGTATCTGAACCTCGGGTGAACAGCTAGTCGCTGGCGAAATTTCGATTTTGTGATCTATTCGTGTCCTCAGCACATTTCGCTTGGCGCTAAACGGTTAAAAAACTGCCAGGTCTTCAACGACTACGAGTCTGCAAAGGAAAATTTACCTAACCACTGAGGTTTCTGTTCCAGTATTCGTCATTGCCTCACTGGTTTGCTAATAATCCGGATCTTTGAATCTAATATCAGGTTGAAATAGAATAGTAAATCCTATGATGTTTTCTTATATGCCAACGTCCAGAAAGTTCCGCTTACAGTTAGAATTCTATCCCAATGTCACCGACAGCTCCTTCATGCTCATTACCTCCATTGGAGTTCCGTTGGCGGTCCATAGTTGATAATCGAATGTGGGCCAATTTGTCTCCATCAAATCTGATCTGTTAATGCTCACTTTGGCATCCCTGCCGATTAAGAATTTTGTCTTCTTAATTCGTGCTGAATGACAGACTTATTCGTATTAAAATTCGGCAACTCTCTCGAGTTCATTCTTTAATCAGAATCTCATTAACTTGACGACAGTTCTGATATACTTTTCCTATATCTTAGCTTCCGGACTTGATTTCGACGATTTCAATGTCTCAAATAGGCGTGCATTTGCGATTTCTGATTGTAACCTACACGATGGCTCCTACTATTGTGGATTCTCCGTGTTTTCTAGTTAACTATTCCTCGAAACCGGACGATTTCTGTGTTTGTATTAGGGTCCTCCAAACAGCGTAAAGAGCAATTCCTCACATTAACCATTCCTGAGATGGCCATATATGTTATGTGAATTGCATCGTTCGCATAATATCTCAACGCACCTACGTAATTAATTACCTTCTCTTATGTAATTTGCATTTGGACCTCGAGATTGTAACCAGCTATGCCTCTGATTTCAACTTTGCACAGTAAAAGTAAAACCTCTCATTGTTGTCCACTAATCTTATTCTCTAAACTCAGGTTTTTGTAGATTTCTCGGAACTCCTGCATTAGGTATGTGCCTACGATCACGACATACACATTTGGACCCTGCTAACACTAGAGCTCACCAACATATAACAGTTAAATACTGTTTGTTGTGGAGAACTAATATATATTTAAATATAAACTAGGTATTGCGAACCTAGTAACAAATTATTTCAGTTGTGACCAGAAGGATAAACCAAACACAGCATGAACGGAAAGTATAAACTCATGCACATTCGTTTCGTGCTTACTGACGACTCCTCAATAGGAGCCGGTATTACGCCCTTTGACCACTATATATTTGGGTGAGGAATGTGGGATAATAGGATGGTACAATCTCCTAGACGAATGTGTAACCTTCAACAGTGAAGCAAACATCATATAAAGTCTTCGACAATGCGACTTCAATGCTACTTCACTCTATATAATATATATATATACAGAGTCTATAAAGGATACTAACATTATGGCCATTGTTTTAGTAACCTGTACAAACATTGAAGTACCGAAAAGGTATATGGTACTAGCACTATGGTTGCCGAGTCGGTACATGGTATCAAAATGATGCATATCAATTTATGTTATAATTCACCGAAATTGAGAATTACAACTATTTCTGAACACCTGTTACTCCAGTAAATCCATACACTCTGACCTTGATCGATATCAGTTATCACATTTCGCGATAAGCTTGATATCATTCAATTCAATATATAACTGTTAAATACATTTTCTTGCGGAGAACTAAGATATATGCAAGTATGTATTAGGTGTTGCAAACCTAGTAACAAATTAGTTCAGTTTTGAGCAGAAGGATAAACCAAAGACAGCATGAACGGAAAGGAAAATCTCATGCACATTTCTTCTGTGCTTACTGGCGACTCATCAGTAGGATCTGGTATTACGCCCTTTAGCTACTATATATTTGGGTGAGGAATGTGAGATAATAGGACGGTACAATCTCCTAGACGAATGTGTAAACCTACAATAATGAAGCAAACATCATATAAAGTCATCGAAAATGCGACTTCAACGCTAACTCACATTATATAATATATATACCGAGTCTGTAAAGGATACTAACACTATGGCTATTGTGTTAGTAACCAATACTAGCATAGTAGTAACGAAAGGTATATGGTACTCACACAATGGTTGCCGAGTCGGTACATGGTACCAACATGATGGATATCAATTTAACAATAATTGTTTGCGCGGGTGGTGGTAACAATTCTTTAAATCAAGTTTGCGAGCTTGAAGCAAACACCAATCCCATTGTATTTAACCAGTCGTCGAACAACATAACAAAACTACCGCCAGCTGCAACGCACTGACGCGTTTCGACCTTCCATGATCATCATCAGAGTACGACGGCAAACTGACTATCGCGGATCAAACCGCATTGAATATATATGGAAATCAAATTTAGATATGCGGCTCTCACCTCTAGCAGTTTTGCATACATTGAACATGACTGGAAATGTCGGCTGCACAATTTCTATGCAGTCACGAACATTAACTGTTTGCAACTTTCGCCACATATACATATATAGGCAATACAATTTAACAATAATTGTTTGCGCGGGTGGTGGTAACAATTCTTTAAATCAAGTTTGCGAGCTTGAAGTAAACACCAATCCCATTGTATTTGCCGTCGTACTCTGATGATGATCAAGGAAGGTCGTAACGCGTCAGTGCGTTGCGGCTGGCGGTAGTTTTGTTATGTTGTTCGACGACTGGTTAAATACAATGGGATTGGTGTTTACTTCAAGCTCGCAAACTTGATTTAAAGAATTGTTACCACCACCCGCGCAATCAATTATTGTTAAATTGTATTGCCTATATATGTATATGTGGCGAAAGCTACAAACAGTTAATGTTCGTGACTGCATAGAAATTGTGCAGCCGACATTTCCAGTCAAGTTCAATTTATGCGAGACTGCTAGAGGTGAGAGCCGCATATCTAAATTTGATTTCCATATATATTCAATGCGGTTTGATCCTCGATAGTCAGTTTGCCGTCGTACTCTGATGATGATCAAGGAAGGTCGAAACGCGTCAGTGCGTTGCGGCTGGCGGTAGTTTTGTTATGTTGTTCGACGACTGGTTAAATACAATGGGATTGGTGTTTACTTCAAGCTCGCAAACTTGATTTAAAGAATTGTTACCACCACCCGCGCAAACAATTATTGTTAAATTGTATTGCCTATATATGTATATGTGGCGAAAGCTACAAACAGTTAATGTTCGTGACTGCATAGAAATTGTGCAGCCGACATTTCCAGTCAAGTTCAATGTATGCGAGACTGCTAGAGGTGAGAGCCGCATATCTAAATTTGATTTCCATATATATTCAATGCGGTTTGATCCTCGATAGTCAGTTTGCCGTCGTACTCTGATGATGATCAAGGAAGGTCGAAACGCGTCAGTGCGTTGCGGCTGGCGGTAGTTTTGTTATGTTGTTCGACGACTGGTTAAATACAATGGGATTGGTGTTTACTTCAAGCTCGCAAACTTGATTTAAAGAATTGTTACCACCACCCGCGCAATCAATTATTGTTTAAATTGTATTGCCTATATATTTATATGTGGCGAAAGCTGCAAACAGTTAATGTTCGTGACTGCATAGAAATTGTGCAGCCGACATTTCCAGTCAAGTTCAATGTATGCAAGACTGCTAGAGGTGAGAGCCGCATATCTAAATTTGATTTCCATATATATTCAATGCGGTTTGATCCTTGATAGTCAGTTTGCCGTCGTACTCTGATGATGATCAAGGAAGGTCGAAACGCGTCAGTGCGTTGCGGCTGGCGGTAGTTTTGTTATGTTGTTCGACGACTGGTTAAATACAATGGGATTGGTGTTTACTTCAAGCTCGCAAACTTGATTTAAAGAATGATGGATATCAATTTTGTTAAGTCCACCTATGTTGGATGGTCCACGTACATGTATGTCATCAGTGTTTATTATTAGCGTATCGTCTAGACGAGCCTTAATTAGGCCTAATTCTGCAGTTAAATTATTCATTTGAGAAGTCAATGCCTGAATCAACGTTTCAAACCCATCAGAAGACATTTTAAATGTACCACAAATGCTTTATTTTTACTCAATTATATATAGAATTTTGCTCGCACAACGAGCATCGATTTAATAAAACAAATTTACACATTAATTAATTTATGTTCACTTCAGCTCGAAGTCTGCTTTTCTCATTGGGCTGACTGCTTCATTCTTATACGGGCGCTTCTGCGAGGAATTTCTGTTGAAATAATGTCTGCCCTAGATAAGACCCTTTGTTCATTATTTGTCTTAAAGGTGGCCATTGCCACATCTTCCCCCCCCTCAGGAATCGGCTTTCGCACTCTGCTTAAACGATCCAGTGCAACAGCTCGTGGTCCATCGGGCAGGCTAACAAAAACAGTATTGTGCTCTGCGTCCACCCTCTCCACGCGATACGGCCCATCATTGACAGCCTGCAGTGCCATGGGCTCGACCTTCGCTACCATGACATAGTCGCCGACCTTTAGGCGAGTGCGTGTCGGTTGCCTTGCATAGCCTTGTCGCTGTGTGGCGCCTACATATTCAGTTAACTGTTTTAGTCGTTCCTGAATATCCGCTATGGTGCAACGCTCATGGGATCCTTGGATTACAGGTTCACCTGGCAGTCTTATGTGTCCTCCATAGACCATGGTCGTTGGAGCGAATCCTGTAGCTGTTGAGACTGTAAAGCGCATGGCCCGCTCGACCAAATGTAATTTGTCTCTCCACGTTCCCGGGCTCTCGTGGCACCAACATCGCAGTACCTCTTTCATCGTCCTATGTGCGCGCTCAGCTGTCGCATTGGTTTGCGGGTGATATGTGGCTGTGCGGGAATGCTTTATGTCAAGGTCTTTGCACCACTGATTAAATTCTTTCGACTCAAACTGTGCGCCTTGATCGGTAGCAATAACTTGTGGTGCACCGAATCAACTGAGCCATCGCTCTTTTAAGCAAGTTATAATCTTTTCTGTTGTGATCTTCTTCAGTGGTACAAACTCGACCCATCGGGTAAACTTATCGACCATGGAAAACACATAGGACACGCCGCCGCGAGCTACCGGCAGTGGACCTACCAGGTCGATATGCAGAAACTCGTTCCGTGCAGTGGCATTGAAAGCAATCGGAGTGACTTTTTCTCGTTTTTGTGGTTTACAACGTTGGCATGTAGTGCACTGTTGACAATAGCTACGAATTTCTTTGGACATGCCAGGCCAATACAATCGTGACTGCAATGTCTCAATGAGCCGCCCAGCGCCGGGATGTCCTAACGTTTCATGCCAAAAGGCCATTAATTCTGTTCTTATAGATACTGGCACAAACCATTGCACTGTTTGTCCTTCTTTCCGCACCAACAGGCCGTTCTGTAGACTCAACGTTTTAAATGGTGCAGACACCACTGTGCCTATTTTTAATTGATTGAATATTTCCTGACATGTGGCATCTCTTCCCTGTTCTTCAGAGACTTTTATAAGCGGCGAAACCCGCACAGCGGAAATTCTGCTGAGCGCATCGGCCGCTGCATTCTCGATTCCTGCTCTATGATGAATTGATATATCGTACTCTTCTAGTTCTTCAATTGCTCGATGTACACGTTTCTTCTCAATACATAGTGATCTCCAATGCACTAGCGCTTTGTGGTCGGTAAAGACGTCCACGTGTCCCCCGATGACAAAATATCTAAACTTCCCATTGTACGGCAAGTAATTCTTTTTGTGTGACGGAATAGTTCTGTTCCGCCTTAGTGAGTGTGCGACTTATATATTGCGCAGGACGTCCGTCAGCTTGTAACACCGCTCCTATCCCAATATCTGACGCGTCTGTAACAATTGACATGTTACCTACCGGGAAATTCTAAATAGTTGCATCTATTAATTTCTGTTTGCATAGCAAAAACGCTTGTTGTGCCTCCTCCGTCCAACGAAATGTTATCTTGGCACTAGTTAACTGAGATAAGGGCTGTTGCGTAACAGCCATTCCTGCGAGGTATGGTCTATAGAAATTCACCATACCAATAAACCGGCGCAATTGTTTTCTAGTAGTAGGCACCGGATAATCCCTGATAGGTTGTACATTCGAATCTAACGGCATGCATCCGCCCGCTGAGACTAAGTGTCCCACGAACCGCACTTCTTGACCTATCTGTACCTTTTCTGGTTTAAAATGTAATCGCCATTCTACAGCTTTGGCCAACATCTTCTGCAGCCTCACACGTAATTCGTGTTCAGTAGTGGCCCGTATAATAACATCGTCTACGTAAGCTGTTGTACAAGTTAAGTTAGACACGAACGAGTCCATCATTCTTTGGAACACTTTCGGTGCGTTTTTAAGGCCAAATGGTACCCGCGTGAATTGGAAATGACCTTGGGGTACTTGTACCGCTAACTTCCATCGGTCTTCGGACCGCACGCCTATTTGCCAAAATCCCTGTTTAAGATCAAGCACGGCAAACCATTTGCCTCCCGCTAGCTGTAAGAACAGATCACGCAGAGCCGGCATGGGATACGGGTCCGGTTTAGTTACTGAGTTCAATTGCCTACAATCAGCCGCCGGTCGGAGCGAACCATCCTTTTTCGTAACATAAACCATCGGAGGACGAAAAACAGATGATGATGGTTCAAGAAGGCCGGCTTCTATCATTTCTTGGGTTGCTCGAGTCGCTGCTAATTTCTTTGGAGGAGCACCATATACTTTTGGTGGTTCGTAACCATCATTTAGTTCTAGCCATAGCTTAAACTGGTCGATCGTTGGCCCTGGACGCTCGCTACAATCAGGCAGTTGGAATATAAGGTTATATTGGGTTTGAAGATTCTTCC
>JAQBSW010009495.1:0-28482 GCA_029291075.1 Eudiplozoon nipponicum
CTATATATGTATATGTGGCGAAAGCTGCAAACAGTTAATGTTCGTGACTGCATAGAAATTGTGCAGCCGACATTTCCAGTCAAGTTCAATGTATGCAAGACTGCTAGAGGTGAGAGCCGCATATCTAAATTTGATTTCCATATATATTCAATGCGGTTTGATCCTCGATAGTCAGTTTGCCGTCGTACTCTGATGATGATCATGGAAGGTCGAAACGCGTCAGTGCGTTGCAGCTGGCGGTAGTTTTGTTATGTTGTTCGACGACTGGTTAAATACAATGGGATTGGTGTTTACTTCAAGCTCGCAAACTTGATTTAAAGAATTGTTACCACCACCCGCGCAATCAATTATTGTTTAAATTGTATTGCCTATATATGTATATGTGGCGAAAGCTGCAAACAGTTAATGTTCGTGACTGCATAGAAATTGTGCAGCCGACATTTCCAGTCAAGTTCAATGTATGCAAGACTGCTAGAGGTGAGAGCCGCATATCTAAATTTGATTTCCATATATATTCAATGCGGTTTGATCCTCGATAGTCAGTTTGCCGTCGTACTCTGATGATGATCATGGAAGGTCGAAACGCGTCAGTGCGTTGCAGCTGGCGGTAGTTTTGTTATGTTGTTCGATGACTGGTTAAATACAATGGGATTGGTGTTTACTTCAAGCACGCAAACTTGATTTAAAGAATTGTTACCACCACCCGCGCAATCAATTATTGTTTAAATTGTATTGCCTATATATGTATATGTGGCGAAAGCTGCAAACAGTTAATGTTCGTGACTGCATAGAAATTGTGCAGCCGACATTTCCAGTCAAGTTCAATGTATGCAAGACTGCTAGAGGTGAGAGCCGCATATCTAAATTTGATTTCCATATATATTCAATGCGGTTTGATCCTCGATAGTCAGTTTGCCGTCGTACTCTGATGATGATCATGGAAGGTCGAAACGCGTCAGTGCGTTGCAGCTGGCGGTAGTTTTGTTATGTTGTTCGATGACTGGTTAAATACAATGGGATTGGTGTTTACTTCAAGCACGCAAACTTGATTTAAAGAATTGTTACCACCACCCGCGCAATCAATTATTGTTTAAATTGTATTGCCTATATATGTATATGTGGCGAAAGCTGCAAACAGTTAATGTTCGTGACTGCATAGAAATTGTGCAGCCGACATTTCCAGTCAAGTTCAATGTATGCGAGACTGCTAGAGGTGAGAGCCGCATATCTAAATTTGATTTCCATATATATTCAATGCGGTTTGATCCTCGATAGTCAGTTTGCCGTCGTACTCTGATGATGATCATGGAAGGTCGAAACGCGTCAGTGCGTTGCAGCTGGCGGTAGTTTTGTTATGTTGTTCGATGACTGGTTAAATACAATGGGATTGGTGTTTACTTCAAGCACGCAAACTTGATTTAAAGAATTGTTACCACCACCCGCGCAATCAATTATTGTTTAAATTGTATTGCCTATATATGTATATGTGGCGAAAGCTGCAAACAGTTAATGTTCGTGACTGCATAGAAATTGTGCAGCCGACATTTCCAGTCAAGTTCAATGTATGCAAGACTGCTAGAGGTGAGAGCCGCATATCTAAATTTGATTTCCATATATATTCAATGCGGTTTGATCCTCGATAGTCAGTTTGCCGTCGTACTCTGATGATGATCATGGAAGGTCGAAACGCGTCAGTGCGTTGCAGCTGGCGGTAGTTTTGTTATGTTGTTCGATGACTGGTTAAATACAATGGGATTGGTGTTTACTTCAAGCACGCAAACTTGATTTAAAGAATTGTTACCACCACCCGCGCAATCAATTATTGTTTAAATTGTATTGCCTATATATGTATATGTGGCGAAAGCTGCAAACAGTTAATGTTCGTGACTGCATAGAAATTGTGCAGCCGACATTTCCAGTCAAGTTCAATGTATGCAAGACTGCTAGAGGTGAGAGCCGCATATCTAAATTTGATTTCCATATATATTCAATGCGGTTTGATCCTCGATAGTCAGTTTGCCGTCGTACTCTGATGATGATCATGGAAGGTCGAAACGCGTCAGTGCGTTGCAGCTGGCGGTAGTTTTGTTATGTTGTTCGATGACTGGTTAAATAGAATGGGATTGGTGTTTACTTCAAGCACGCAAACTTGATTTAAAGAATTGTTACCACCACCCGCGCAATCAATTATTGTTTAAATTGTATTGCCTATATATGTATATGTGGCGAAAGCTGCAAACAGTTAATGTTCGTGACTGCATAGAAATTGTGCAGCCGACATTTCCAGTCAAGTTCAATGTATGCAAGACTGCTAGAGGTGAGAGCCGCATATCTAAATTTGATTTCCATATATATTCAATGCGGTTTGATCCTCGATAGTCAGTTTGCCGTCGTACTCTGATGATGATCATGGAAGGTCGAAACGCGTCAGTGCGTTGCAGCTGGCGGTAGTTTTGTTATGTTGTTCGATGACTGGTTAAATACAATGGGATTGGTGTTTACTTCAAGCACGCAAACTTGATTTAAAGAATTGTTACCACCACCCGCGCAATCAATTATTGTTTAAATTGTATTGCCTATATATGTATATGTGGCGAAAGCTGCAAACAGTTAATGTTCGTGACTGCATAGAAATTGTGCAGCCGACATTTCCAGTCAAGTTCAATGTATGCAAGACTGCTAGAGGTGAGAGCCGCATATCTAAATTTGATTTCCATATATATTCAATGCGGTTTGATCCTCGATAGTCAGTTTGCCGTCGTACTCTGATGATGATCATGGAAGGTCGAAACGCGTCAGTGCGTTGCAGCTGGCGGTAGTTTTGTTATGTTGTTCGATGACTGGTTAAATACAATGGGATTGGTGTTTACTTCAAGCACGCAAACTTGATTTAAAGAATTGTTACCACCACCCGCGCAATCAATTATTGTTTAAATTGTATTGCCTATATATGTATATGTGGCGAAAGCTGCAAACAGTTAATGTTCGTGACTGCATAGAAATTGTGCAGCCGACATTTCCAGTCAAGTTCAATGTATGCAAGACTGCTAGAGGTGAGAGCCGCATATCTAAATTTGATTTCCATATATATTCAATGCGGTTTGGTCCTCGATAGTCAGTTTGCAGTCGTACTCTGATGATGATCATGGAAGGTCGAAACGCGTCAGTGCGTTGCAGCTGGCGGTAGTTTTGTTATGTTGTTCGATGACTGGTTAAATACAATGGGATTGGTGTTTACTTCAAGCACGCAAACTTGATTTAAAGAATTGTTACCACCACCCGCGCAATCAATTATTGTTTAAATTGTATTGCCTATATATGTATATGTGGCGAAAGCTGCAAACAGTTAATGTTCGTGACTGCATAGAAATTGTGCAGCCGACATTTCCAGTCAAGTTCAATGTATGCAAGACTGCTAGAGGTGAGAGCCGCATATCTAAATTTGATTTCCATATATATTCAATGCGGTTTGATCCTCGATAGTCAGTTTGCCGTCGTACTCTGATGATGATCATGGAAGGTCGAAACGCGTCAGTGCGTTGCAGCTGGCGGTAGTTTTGTTATGTTGTTCTATGACTGGTTAAATAGAATGGGATTGGTGTTTACTTCAAGCACGCAAACTTGATTTAAAGAATTGTTACCACCACCCGCGCAATCAATTATTGTTTAAATTGTATTGCCTATATATGTATATGTGGCGAAAGCTGCAAACAGTTAATGTTCGTGACTGCATAGAAATTGTGCAGCCGACATTTCCAGTCAAGTTCAATGTATGCAAGACTGCTAGAGGTGAGAGCCGCATATCTAAATTTGATTTCCATATATATTCAATGCGGTTTGATCCTCGATAGTCAGTTTGCCGTCGTACTCTGATGATGATCATGGAAGGTCGAAACGCGTCAGTGCGTTGCAGCTGGCGGTAGTTTTGTTATGTTGTTCGACGACTGGTTAAATACAATGGGATTGGTGTTTACTTCAAGCGCGCAAACTTGATTTAAAGAATTGTTACCACCACCCGCGCAATCAATTATTGTTTAAATTGTATTGCCTATATATGTATATGTGGCGAAAGCTGCAAACAGTTAATGTTCGTGACTGCATAGAAATTGTGCAGCCGACATTTCCAGTCAAGTTCAATGTATGCAAGACTGCTAGAGGTGAGAGCCGCATATCTAAATTTGATTTCCATATATATTCAATGCGGTTTGATCCTCGATAGTCAGTTTGCCGTCGTACTCTGATGATGATCATGGAAGGTCGAAACGCGTCAGTGCGTTGCAGCTGGCGGTAGTTTTGTTATGTTGTTCGATGACTGGTTAAATACAATGGGATTGGTGTTTACTTCAAGCCCGCAAACTTGATTTAAAGAATTGTTACCACCACCCGCGCAATCAATTATTGTTTAAATTGTATTGCCTATATATGTATATGTGGCGAAAGCTGCAAACAGTTAATGTTCGTGACTGCATAGAAATTGTGCAGCCGACATTTCCAGTCAAGTTCAATGTATGCAAGACTGCTAGAGGTGAGAGCCGCATATCTAAATTTGATTTCCATATATATTCAATGCGGTTTGATCCTCGATAGTCAGTTTGCCGTCGTACTCTGATGATGATCATGGAAGGTCGAAACGCGTCAGTGCGTTGCAGCTGGCGGTAGTTTTGTTATGTTGTTCGATGACTGGTTAAATACAATGGGATTGGTGTTTACTTCAAGCACGCAAACTTGATTTAAAGAATTGTTACCACCACCCGCGCAATCAATTATTGTTTTAAATTGTATTGCCTATATAT
This sequence comes from Eudiplozoon nipponicum, assembly GCA_029291075.1. Taxonomy (NCBI): domain Eukaryota; kingdom Metazoa; phylum Platyhelminthes; class Monogenea; order Mazocraeidea; family Diplozoidae; genus Eudiplozoon; species Eudiplozoon nipponicum. The sequence goes on from JAQBSW010009495.1 coordinate 4,794, forward strand.
GTATATGTGGCGAAAGCTGCAAACAGTTAATGTTCGTGACTGCATAGAAATTGTGCAGCCGACATTTCCAGTCAAGTTCAATGTATGCAAGACTGCTAGAGGTGAGAGCCGCATATCTAAATTTGATTTCCATATATATTCAATGCGGTTTGATCCTCGATAGTCAGTTTGCCGTCGTACTCTGATGATGATCATGGAAGGTCGAAACGCGTCAGTGCGTTGCAGCTGGCGGTAGTTTTGTTATGTTGTTCGACGACTGGTTAAATACAATGGGATTGGTGTTTACTTCAAGCTCGCAAACTTGATTTAAAGAATTGTTACCACCACCCGCGCAATCAATTATTGTTAAATTGTATTGCCTATATATGTATATGTGGCGAAAGCTGCAAACAGTTAATGTTCGTGACTGCATAGAAATTGTGCAGCCGACATTTCCAGTCAAGTTCAATGTATGCGAGACTGCTAGAGGTGAGAGCCGCATATCTAAATTTGATTTCCATATATATTCAATGCGGTTTGATCCTCGATAGTCAGTTTGCCGTCGTACTCTGATGATGATCATGGAAGGTCGAAACGCGTCAGTGCGTTGCAGCTGGCGGTAGTTTTGTTATGTTGTTCGATGACTGGTTAAATACAATGGGATTGGTGTTTACTTCAAGCACGCAAACTTGATTTAAAGAATTGTTACCACCACCCGCGCAATCAATTATTGTTTAAATTGTATTGCCTATATATGTATATGTGGCGAAAGCTGCAAACAGTTAATGTTCGTGACTGCATAGAAATTGTGCAGCCGACATTTCCAGTCAAGTTCAATGTATGCGAGACTGCTAGAGGTGAGAGCCGCATATCTAAATTTGATTTCCATATATATTCAATGCGGTTTGATCCTCGATAGTCAGTTTGCCGTCGTACTCTGATGATGATCATGGAAGGTCGAAACGCGTCAGTGCGTTGCAGCTGGCGGTAGTTTTGTTATGTTGTTCGATGACTGGTTAAATACAATGGGATTGGTGTTTACTTCAAGCACGCAAACTTGATTTAAAGAATTGTTACCACCACCCGCGCAATCAATTATTGTTTAAATTGTATTGCCTATATATGTATATGTGGCGAAAGCTGCAAACAGTTAATGTTCGTGACTGCATAGAAATTGTGCAGCCGACATTTCCAGTCAAGTTCAATGTATGCAAGACTGCTAGAGGTGAGAGCCGCATATCTAAATTTGATTTCCATATATATTCAATGCGGTTTGATCCTCGATAGTCAGTTTGCCGTCGTACTCTGATGATGATCATGGAAGGTCGAAACGCGTCAGTGCGTTGCAGCTGGCGGTAGTTTTGTTATGTTGTTCGATGACTGGTTAAATACAATGGGATTGGTGTTTACTTCAAGCACGCAAACTTGATTTAAAGAATTGTTACCACCACCCGCGCAATCAATTATTGTTTAAATTGTATTGCCTATATATGTATATGTGGCGAAAGCTGCAAACAGTTAATGTTCGTGACTGCATAGAAATTGTGCAGCCGACATTTCCAGTCAAGTTCAATGTATGCAAGACTGCTAGAGGTGAGAGCCGCATATCTAAATTTGATTTCCATATATATTCAATGCGGTTTGATCCTCGATAGTCAGTTTGCCGTCGTACTCTGATGATGATCATGGAAGGTCGAAACGCGTCAGTGCGTTGCAGCTGGCGGTAGTTTTGTTATGTTGTTCGATGACTGGTTAAATACAATGGGATTGGTGTTTACTTCAAGCACGCAAACTTGATTTAAAGAATTGTTACCACCACCCGCGCAATCAATTATTGTTTAAATTGTATTGCCTATATATGTATATGTGGCGAAAGCTGCAAACAGTTAATGTTCGTGACTGCATAGAAATTGTGCAGCCGACATTTCCAGTCAAGTTCAATGTATGCAAGACTGCTAGAGGTGAGAGCCGCATATCTAAATTTGATTTCCATATATATTCAATGCGGTTTGATCCTCGATAGTCAGTTTGCCGTCGTACTCTGATGATGATCATGGAAGGTCGAAACGCGTCAGTGCGTTGCAGCTGGCGGTAGTTTTGTTATGTTGTTCGATGACTGGTTAAATACAATGGGATTGGTGTTTACTTCAAGCACGCAAACTTGATTTAAAGAATTGTTACCACCACCCGCGCAATCAATTATTGTTTAAACTGTATTGCCTATATATGTATATGTGGCGAAAGCTGCAAACAGTTAATGTTCGTGACTGCATAGAAATTGTGCAGCCGGCATTTCCAGTCAAGTTCAATGTATGCAAGACTGCTAGAGGTGAGAGCCGCATATCTAAATTTGATTTCCATATATATTCAATGCGGTTTGATCCTCGATAGTCAGTTTGCCGTCGTACTCTGATGATGATCATGGAAGGTCGAAACGCGTCAGTGCGTTGCAGCTGGCGGTAGTTTTGTTATGTTGTTCGATGACTGGTTAAATACAATGGGATTGGTGTTTACTTCAAGCACGCAAACTTGATTTAAAGAATTGTTACCACCACCCGCGCAAACAATTATTGTTTAAATTATATTGTTTCTTATTTGTATACTCGCACAACAAGAATTTTGTTAATATTTTTTCCACGACGGGGAGGAACTTTTGTGATCAATCAGGAGTTGTCTGTTTTGGCGGCTTGGCAGTATAAATCACCAAGCCCAAAATGTTTGGCTTTAGGAAATGTTTCTTTGAGCATATAGCTTTTGCCTATGATGTTATTTATTATACATTTATCACTTTGTTGCTTGTCATATGTTCTCAGGTTTTAATCACGTATAAATGGCAACTTAACCATATTGAATACATTTGAGTTTCAAAGTTGTATAATACCTTCTATTGAAATTAATCAAACAATTATGTACTGTTAAACTTATTCCGTGATTTCTGTCAGATTTTATTTTAACCGCACGAATGAGCGTAATTTATTAACAAATAATTAAATAGTTATGAGCGGGATGCCTGAATTCGTGTAACTATCAATCTAATCAAAACGTAAGCACTTAAAGCCCAACTAAACTAAATACAACTAAATACAATGGGATTGGTGTTTACTTCAAGCTCGTAAACTTGATTTAAAGAATTTTTACAACCACCTGCGCAATCGATTATTGTTTAATAAACTAAGCAGAGTTTGTATCACTTGCATTAAACAATGCTTTGTACATACAGACAATTTTGTATGCATGTTTAATTTTTTCATCTTATTTTTCCTCGCATTGGCTAAACGAAATACTCAATAGAGATGTTATTCTCTTTCATTTCGGTATATTTTGGTATTCCAACGAATTCGACCCGCATTAAAACTACCTGTTCTCTGTATTCTCGTATTATATTCGCACCCAACCTCTCGTAACTTGTCGTCAGCTCCACCATTAGTATCGTAAGGCAAAAAATATAATCGCGTAACATCGATTACTTGTAAATGCAATTCACTTCTCTTCATCATCGACCAACAGAAAGCGAATGCAGCAATTGATCAATTGAATACGCGCGTTTTAATAGACTTAACTATAATTTCAGCCATTAGCTGTGATTGGGTTTGCATTAAACCCTCTTAATATTTCGCCAGCTAGGCATGCAATGTGTATGTAAATGTATTTTAATAAGAAGTATTCACGATTTTCATATTTTCGCATAATATATTCGTGTGTCGAAGTTTAATTTTTCGGTTGATGGTTGGTGTGTACCTTTATTGAATGCTAACAAAAAAGAACTTATAACTTTTTAGTTATTAATAATTTAAAGAAAATATCAAATTAAATCATCGAGGCGAAACTAAACTTATTTAGAAATGAATTTACGATTGTGTGTATTAAGCATTAAACGATACCAATGTAAAATTACTTGAATAGATTAGCCGTTGAGCAATATTTGTAACTCTGGAAAAATCTATTTCATTGACATTATATGTTTCAAATAAAGCATATTGAATAAATACAAACACAATTCGGCAAAAGTTATATATTTTCTTGTTTGCCCAGAATTAATATATATGCAACTGTGTATTAGGTGTTGCGCAAATAGTAAAGTAGTTATATTAGGAGCCGACGTATGTTACAAAGACAGCATGAACACAATACGTTATCTCATGTTAAAAGGTGAGTATTTTTTCGCCGGAATTCCGGAGACTACTTGGCAAGTTCCGAATAAAAAAACTGCGGTCTCTTTATTGAAACGCATGTATACATGATATTTGACTGGTTGTTTATGCTGATGCAAAAAATGCGGAGATATTAGATCTCCGCAATCATGAAAGCTTAAATGTTATTTATCTCGTTGAATGATTCCATGATTAACAAGAAAATGTGATAACTGATGTCGATCGAGGCCATCGTATAAGGCTTTGCTGGAGTAGTAAGTCTTCAGAATGGTCGCTTTTCTCAGTTTTGTTTACAGTTTGCATATCTCCTAAGTCATCGCTTTGATACCATTTAGAAGTTTGGCAAATATTATGCGTAGTGAGTTGGCTCTAATGTCGCACCGTTGAATATTTTAAAAGAAATTGGCTTTACTGCTGCATCAATAAAAATAAATATAAAATATTTAACTGTCCAACTGTCGCACTTGTTTTTACCAAACACAATGTGGGTTTTGGAGCGCACTACTAACTCCTACTGTTGAATCGCCGGTTAGCACGAAACGAATGTGCACATGAGATTATACATTTCTTTCATGCTGACTTTGGCTTATCCTTCTGGTCATATTTGAACTAATTTGTTACTATGTGTGCAATACCTAATACACAATTATACTAACTATTTGCTAGATACGCTATACCTGATGCATAATTGTAATATACAGGCAAAAAAGCTTTCATCACTACTCTCATTGTTGTTGATTGTTTGTCATTGTCACCAAAATTCTGCTGGGATATTGTGCTTGATATTCATAAAACGAGCTTATACTACGATATTCCTTTATTGAATTATTTAAATCAATATCTAGAGACTTCTTAATAACTGACCTTGCATTTTTTCGCTATTCTTTATGACTTCTGCTTCAAATGGCAAAAGTGTTTAGTTCTTCAATATTAGTTTTGTCGTTTATGCGGATTCCCCCAGAGTTTACTGTAATCGTATAATCCAGTTTGCACTTAATTATCCCTAACTACTCAATTAGGTTGGTCATCTTACTAAGTTTTCCAAACCATCGTTCACAGCGTGTCCATTTAGTAAAACGAAACAGAAAAAAATATTCTTTCGTATTCATTTCTGCGAATCATCATTATTCTGACTTTGCTTCATCTTAATTCATGCACTTATCCAAGGATTTTCTGCTGTATTCACATCAGCCATAAATAGGGCCATTTGTGCGTTCTTGGCCTCAAAAGTGGCTACAGTAACAATACTCTCGTCGTTATGACGTGTGTTTTTTATCGTTAGTTCATAGTCGGTTACGGTTGCCTGTTCAGGAGCTCTTTTGTTTCTATTTTCTGCGTGGCTTTTATCCAATAGAATATTTTATCTACAAATTGTTATAGTGACACTTAGTTCTACTATAGATGTTTCGACTGGACAATCTTACTGAATTTATTCTAGCTTGCTTGATAATTGATCCTACATAATAACTGTTCAAAACAGTGAGTGTGTCTGTGTGTGTAGCAAATGTATTGCACCTATATAAGCGATGCATTACATGCAGCATGTAATGTGTCTATAGTCAGATCAGATTTTGTGTTTTATATTTGGCCCGTTATCAGTCATTAAAACATTTAGCATTTCATTTGAATAGAATTAGGAGATTTCGTAGATTTGTCTTTGACCATTTCCAGTATGGTGACAACTAGTTAGTCCTCTCTTAAGTTTTTAGACTATCATCCTACTGAATATGTTGTAAAATTATACAAATATTGTTTGCGCGAGATGTGATAGTTATCCTTAAATAAAGTTTGCGAGTTTCATAAAAACACATATCCAGTTGTAATTAACAAGTTGCGCAACATAGTTGACGCTGGTTTAGTTATGATGTGCGACTGGTTAAATTCAATGAACGTGCTCTGATTTGAATGAAAAAATGTTCCATAATAACTGGTTGTTTATGCACAGTCGATTACAAACCAGCGGTAATTTCTAGTAATAAACATGCAGAAAATATTATCAATTCTGAATCATGTTGCCCCAAAACTAACCTATTACATTTTTATCCTCCAAGCGTAGAAGATAAAGAATTTTTAGATAAAGTACATATTATATTGTCAATACTTTAGTCGGAATTACACTCATTTGGTAACTGGTAGTAAGCTTTTTGCGTTTTCGGCAAAAAATCGCTTTTCTTTATATATACTTCACAAAAATTTAAATACACGTTAAGCAAACAAGGGTTTCGAAATAAATGAATGAAAGTGTATTATGGTTGTATTATGTTGCATATAGGCTAGTGGTTTAGGTTGGGGATGAATAAGAAATTCTAAATGCCCATTTGTTTTAATTTTACCTATTTTTCTGACATCTAATTATTCATTTTGTATGAACTAGCTGCTTATACCGGCCTTTTATCACATTAATAAAAAGAAGCAAGAATAAGCCTAACATAATAAAGCCGTGCATATTTTCCTTAAACAGATAAGATGTTGAGCCCAACCAAAAATCTAGTTCCTATTGAAAAAATAACTAGATACATAATAAACTACAGAAAATCCAATAGAGAAACGTTTAAAGTGTCTCACCCTTCTCCAAAGCCAAACCAGTCAAACTTATATCATATATATTAAAATCTCAACAAATTATCATTTATTTATATGTAAAACTATGCATACTGAAAGTGAAACGTGTTTTTGTGCTGTCAGTCAAAATGTTTTTTATAAAATAACATTTACAAATCAATGTGATTTAATCTATTCATGACATTTGTTTTCTTTCAACTAAATAATTACCTATGTAATACCTGGTATACAAACGGACATTATTTCAATCTTATTAACGATAATGTGTGTTAAAATGGACGAAATTCTGGTGAAATCTGATCATGAAATTCAGCCAGGCATTCGACTGATTTCTTCTTAAGAGCAATCAAACTCAGCATTAGCAATTATGGATGCAAAAATATATCGTGAAAAATTGATAAAAATCTTCCTATGAAACTAAAATCATAAATTTCCAAATTTAATTGTTTGCAATAGAAAATTACCAAATATCGTAGAAATTGCGAATTCCTACACCAGTGATTTGTGAATATTCACAATTTTGTATACTGTCGCACACCAGGGCTTCCATCTCAAGCCCTGTTAGTCGCTTCGAATGCAAAAAGAAGTGTTTAATTATTTGCCTGTATTTTATGCAGTTTGCTAACGTTACAAAGTTGCATTCTTTAAACCCTAAACAAGTAAATTGTTTTGTTACTTCAAACAATCACTGATTGCGCGAGTGGCAATAACAATTGTTAAAATCGAGTTTTTCAACTTAAGATGAACATCAATCACTTTGTAATTTACCAGTTATGCATCATGTAAGACTGCCATCAGCCGTACCTACTGATTCGTTTCAAACTTCCACGATCATCATCAGAACACGACGGCAAACTGACTAACGAGGAGCAAATTGCAGTGCATTTTTATGGTATAGAAGATCCTATATGCGACTCTCACCTATGGTTGGCTTCGGTGGAATTAGTGTTTATCTCAATTTCGCAATTTTTTTCAAAAAAGTTATTGCCACCAACTCAATTTGTGATTTTTTAATTTTATAACTTACATAAATTTGGCTAAAACTGCAGAAAGTTAATGTGCAATTGTGCAGCCGACATTTCCAGTCAAGTACAATGCATGCGAGACTGCTAGAGGTGAGACGTGCATGTCTATTTTTGGTTTCCAAATATATTTATGAATTGCGGTTTGATCCACACCAGTCAGTATGTCGTCGTACTGTGTTGGCAACCGTGCAAGGTTAAAACGCGTCAGTATGTGCCACTGACGATGGTTTTGTTATGTTGTGTGATTGGCTAGACATAACGGGATTGATGTCCATCTCAAGCTCGAAAACGTGATTTATAGAATGGCATTTTCTGCGTCAAATAATGCCTAAACCTTCTAACACACATTTAAGTCCTCGTTGTTGTTATTTCGCTTTCTTTAGCAAGATATATTGTCAAACAACATATGTTTGATACAAATAAGAATTTGTGCGATTGGTTTTTGCACAATTACCTGATCCTCATATTGATTAACGATGTTCTTATCCAAGTCCACTATTTTCTTTATATATTTCTGTATTAATTGTCAAGTTTCTTTGGTATTCGTCAGTTAATCACACCAAATGAAAACTGATCAATAATGCAAGTGAGAAATTTCATTTAAACATCCTCATCCATAATTATGAGTGCCTAAACTCATAATGGTGGCTGACGTTGCGCTTGATTGGCACTTATCGATTATGTGCGTTGGTCAATAACTGTTTATCAATCAATTAAATATCATTTTTAAAAAAATACTTAATATTGTACGGTAGCCCTTTCTTTTCATCATATAAAACGATTTACTAGTGAAATAGAACACGATAATTAATTCTTCGTAAGCTAAAGGACGTTTCACTTAAAAACTCTACTTTATGTTTCCAGACTAATGTGTATATTCTCTGTGTACTGTTCATATGGCTGTTTTTGATTTTAAAGCAAAATTTGTTCTTTTCTTCTATTTCTCCAATAAATCATTTTAAAAGATGGAGCGAAAGCGCTACTGCACATTATTGATCGTGTTTTTAAAATTTATATCTGAGAATAATTTTTTTGTATTTGAATATTAACTATCCAATATTATCGTTAAATGTGACATGCGCATGTATATCATTCTAAATGTAAGCTGATATTCAGTCACTGTAGTTTGACTTAGACGTATTTATACGTTCCTTTCATGTTATTAAACATTGGTTAACAGGTAAAAACACAATGACATACATAACGCACGCCTTTCTAATAAAACGTCAGTAGCTAATATGGGATCAGTCAGTTATAAGTATAAATTGAGTTTTTTAATAATATTCCTCACTTGCATTATTATTCTGTTCATATTTGGTGTGAATAAAATTATGTCATTATCGAAGCTCTTAAAACGACGCAACTGCTTTGAGACATTGATAAGCTTAAATTAGGATTAGACGTTGCTTCAATTGTTTTAACATATAAAGAGGAGCAATTTATGCCCAATTATTGAATTCAAAGGATAGAAGATGAGTTACTATCGAACAATGTCATGTGTTTAAAAGCGGATAAAAGATGAGCTCCGATTCTGATGAGGCAATCCTATTATAATGATAAAATGTTTGAAGACTTAAAGAATAACTATGCAAGCAATAAAATAACAAAAGAACCAACATATGGGTTACAAGGGCAAGTAAAATTATTTATCGATAATTTGATTGCCAGTAATAAATTGGATTCGGCCCAGTGCAACACACTCACACGAAGATACACAGTTGAACCCAGAGTGTATGGTTTGGCGAATGGGCATAAACCTGGTAAATTGTTAAGAATTATTATCAATGTCATTCATTCCTAAAAGTATAAAATTTCGAAGTTTCTATGCCATAGAAAAAGAAAATATTCCTACTTCTTTGATCATGCAAAAATAAATTCATATCCATTGTTTGTATTTGTTGATAAATATGTATTAGATGAGGGTGATTGGTTTGTTAGCTTAGATGTCACATTATTGTACACAAATTTCTAGTTGATCATCTGTTGATATTAGAAGGAAATAAAATGACGATTGAAAATATTATGCAAATGATGTGGTATGTCATCTACTTATTTTAAATTTAGGAAACAATTTTGTAAACTATTTAGAGGCGTCCCAATGGGACAACATTAGTCGGTTAAATGGCGACTATCTGTATGCATTATTTGTAAAATACACCTTTAGACAAGAAACCACTGAAGCCTAAATTGTATCCACAATTACTGGATGACATAATTGTGCTCTGGAACCGTGATGATGATGATTTGGCAAATTTCCTAATTTTAACTAGCAAATGAGCGAACTTTAATTTAAGATTGAAAGGGAGTCATCAGGTGAATTGCTATTTTTTATGTGAAGTGAATTAGAAATAGTCCCAAATTAGAAATATATTTTTAGGAAAGTTACTCTGGAATCCTTAATTTGAAGTCAAATCATCCGAATCGGATGTAATTAGGTATCTTAAATTCATTCATTATCAAACATTGAACATACGGATTTTGGAATTATGCAGACGGTGTGAAATATTCAAGAATTATGGCTACCCGCATAAGTTAATATAACCAACAACAATGGATGTCGCATGTAAATTTGAACCTTGGATGAGATAAGCAATATCTGACAGAGTGAAGGACTAAACTAAGCCGAAAAGTAAAATCGATTGCTTTAAATCCCTTGAAGAAAGTCCCTTACATTGGGCATTTGACTCCCCAATCGAAAGGGAAAAAATGAACAGGTGTGCTTGAAATACCATGAATGGATTTTAATTTTATGTATGTTGACGAATCCACGCGCCAAATAAAGGTAAGAATAGGAGAACACAGAACTTCATGTAAGTGTGGACATGTTGCTAAATCCAATCACGCCCGTCATACAATGGAGACGGGACACATTATTAACTGGGATGATTGTAGACGCATAGCGGTATGTGGTCGTAACAGAATGACGAGACAGATTATGTAGTCTATTGAAATTAAATCACGAGTTGATATTATGAATGAAACAGCGCTGAAAAGTTCGCTCGGTCCGATTTGGTACATTAACTAATGGTAGGAGAAGATGATTGCATAAATCAGAAACTGAAACTGGTTCCAGGAAAACTTTAGGTTAATTGACGTAAGATTAGCTTATTGGTTTTTTACAATACAATTTAAAAAATTCACCCTTGAATTGGTTTATTATTTCATTTACTAATTTAGGGCACTTATTGACTTCAGCGCTTATCAAGACAGGTTTCTCTTAATTACGGCTTTTCCTTATTATTTTAATTCTTTCTTTAGGTTATTTTCTTATTTTTCTTGTTTGTCCATCATTTATTTTATTTCATATCTTAATTTGGCTTCTTGTTTTACTAAATTTTCGATAATTTATTCTGACAGATTTTTTATTATTGTACACCCTCCATCCTTTGAGATTACATTTGTATTGCATCATTTCAGATAGTAAAAATAAAACAATTGGTCTATCGCTTGCAAATTGTAAATTACAACCCAGTGACTGAAAATAATCATATTTAACTCATATATGCACATACACGGCGTGCGCCTATCTAATAAAATGAAAGTAGCTGTTACAAAATTAGCTATTCTTAAGTATAAATCGGGTGGTTTTAGTTAAATTTCACGTTTTCTTTGTTTATGTGCCTTTGATTTTTATCACTTACCTTGGCATAATATTGTTGACAGAGTATTCGATTTATTTGGCTCCCCACCCAAAAATGAGTGGACAACCTCAGTTGTGTCATTTAACATTGTAAATACAATGCAAAATGTCTAACGCATGTAGAGGGGAAACTAAAATTCGCCCACTTAAGTTTTCCGAGTTGGTTATACACAGCAGTTATAGATATACTGTCGCGCACCTACCTAGTGAATCGTCAGTTCGCTGTTGTGAGACTAACCAGTAAGAAATATAAATTAAACAGTTAAGGGAAATATCACATTTTCTTTATTAGTTTGTTCCTAAGATTGTGGAGAATTGTGGACCGATGAAAAATTTCCAACAAAGGTATCCGAAATAATTCGATAAAATAAAGTGATTATAAACAATCTTATGTCATTCACAACACAGATCAGATAATTAGGCTATTCCCAGTTTGGCAAACCATTTTTATTCTCCAAAATAAAGTACCCATCAATAAGGAAGAAACCGGTGCACTAGATAGATTACCTTTGCTACACTACTTAGTTTATACTGGCAAATTTATATGTAGTGATATTTGTTTTTAAATTAAGCTCGCAAGTTTGATTTAAATAAGTATCCTAAAATACAATGGGATTGGTGTTTACTTCAAGCTCGCAAACTTGATTTAAAGAATTGTTACCACCACCCGCGCAATCAATTATTGTTTAAATTGTATTGCCTATATATGCATATGTGGCGAAAGCTGCAAACAGTTAATGTTCGTGACTGCATAGAAATTGTGCAGCCGACATTTCCAGTCAAGTTCAATGTATGCGAGACTGCTAGAGGTGAGAGCCGCATATCTAAATTTGATTTCCATATATATTCAATGCGGTTTGATCCTCGATAGTCAGTTTGCCGTCGTACTCTGATGATGATCATGGAAGGTCGAAACGCGTCAGTGCGTTGCGGCTGGCGGTAGTTTTGTTATGTTGTTCGATGACTGGTTAAATACAATGGGATTGGTGTTTAATTCAAGCTTGCAAAATTGATTAAAAGAAAGAAGTATTCTACACGTTTGATGTTGAATAAACAAGTGTGCAAACGATTTAATGTTTATTAAGAGCGGCGTTGAGCTTTTGTCGAGTGCATAGATACATACACGCGTTTTTTCTTCGATATTTGGTAGCATGTTTGATTTAGGCAAGTTGTTGTCAGCATCACTTAAGGTTATTTAGCTTTGAAATGGATTCATTTTTTCAGAGCAAATAGGTGACAGTGAAAATATACTAATTCTGTAGGCCATTATTAGCATCTTTTCAACCGATTATTGTCAAACCCATATTCGTATGAAAAACTATACTGATGCCAAATTTAAGGCAAAACAAAGATGGCCAAAAATTAAATTACAATGGAGATATTTAGTCACAGAAATAAACTATGATTGCGTATGTGTTTTTATAATATCATTTCGAATACAAAAAGGCTTGTGTCAGACGTTTTCAAAGGAATCGTTACTAAAGTTGTCCACACTGAAGGCTTCATATTCCTGAAAATAATTTGAATCCTATTAATACTTTACGCTTTATCTTGAAAGCCTAAAACGTCCAGTATAATTTTCGATCTTGGAACGACGTCTCGCGCTCGTAAAACCAAATGTGATACATACTAATTGGTTTGTGAAGTCAGTCGTCTTTCATTTGCTCCGAGATTTTTTAGCGAATTTGCTTTAAATGGACTGCTAAGAAGGGAATCTCTGATAGTAAGATGAAGGTGAATTATTGAATCTGCCTCTTCGATTTATAAGTAAAAGCAATCAATAGTTTAAATTTGTTTTTGTCATGCGTTGACTCTGGGTTAATGTGTGGTTGTTTTCTGTTTCCGTGTAAAATATTTAAAACAACGAAAATATTTGTTCACTTTCCGAGGAAAGTTTACTGAGCTCACGTGCCTTTAAATCTGTACAATACGTTCTTGCGAAAACGTTTAGTAAAAGCCTATTTCTGGGAAGTAAATTCCCGAGCACTTTGCATGATTTTGATAATTGAAAACATGGAAGGATGGCATAAGGTAACATAAGGCAACTAGCGCTTACATACCAACGAGAATTTTATTAGCTTAAAATGAAAAATTGCGAAACTGCATTTATCAAAATTACCTGATCTGTGTTGTGACCAACACATTAATTACATTAGCTTATCATCAAATAGGCTATCCGGACCGAGACGGACCTAGATTACTTATCTGACGTATAAGCTGACTCACAGCCAAAACATTGCCAAACTGACATATAGTTAATGGTAACACTGGTTTATAATCATAAGGAAATTTAGTGACAATTGTTCAGTTACTCTTTGAATGAAGCATTCCTTAAATACCTAACAGAGTTATTTAATTGTTTATGCCTAATAGTGGTTTTATTCTTTGCTTTAGTATGTTTCGTCTTATTTAGCTTAGAGAAGAAACTATACTACACTAGGCATAGATTTTCTATTTTTCACAGTAGATGCGCAGTATCCGATTCTTAATTAATTGCATTGTTTATTCAGTAGCTTTCATCATTGTTATTCCAAATTTTATTACCATTGGCCATGCATGGGCGTATTGTAATTGTTCTGCTTTTTGGTAGCAAGAGAAATGAGGACAAAACTATTCTACTGGATTAATTGCCTTTGTGCGGCATGGTGGCTTAGTGGTTAGAATCAAAGTCTCCAAAGCAGATGTGCCCAAGGTCGAATCCATTTTGCGGTAAATTCTGGACAGTAGTTGAATAGTTCCCAATAAGTACGAAATTGGTCTACATTCCTTGATCAAATATATGTTTATTATAGGGCACCTTACCGGCTCCTACTGTTGAGTCACCAGTAAACACGAAACGCCTGTGTACATAAGATTATATCTTTCGTTCATTCTGGTTTTGATTTATCCTTTTGGTTCTATTTGAACTATTCTTTTACTAGGTGCGCAACACCTAATACAGAGCTGTATATATATATATATATATATATATATATATATATATATATATCAGTTCTTCGTAACAAACAATATATACCTTTCATACTGGATGGGTTGCCTTTCTATATTATGAAATGCTTAGTTTATACTGACAAATGAATATATATAATGAGATTGGTGTTTATATCAAATTCTAAACCTTGATTTAAACAAATGCCAGGTTGATTTGTGTATGCTTAAGATGACTTGCTAGGTGTTCCTTTTGTTTTTACTTTCGTTAATTCTGCCAATCGAGGAATCGCTCCAAACACTCTACTAGCCAAAGTTGCCTCCGACTGGCAAAAACCTAACGGGCAATTCGAAATACTTGGCTGTGAAAAAGACATCGACGCTTTTGTTGCAAAACTTCCTATTCGTAAGGTATGTTCACTGCGATATCGCTACAATGGTTTTCCCTTTTTTTTGCATAATGTTTCATGTTATAATAGACTGAGATGTATACCGACCTGAAACATCTAAATTTGAAAGATTTAATATTTTTAATACATGAAAATGTAAAAACTAATCAATCATTCAGCTTTTTGGTTGGTTAAATTGCTTGTTTGAAACTGCTTACTTTTTATTAAAATTGAATAATTTGTATACTTGAATTATCGAGCTTTTAATTATACAGTGACATCCTTGTTTTATGTGTTAATATCGGAAATACCGAATTTAATTTTTCATTTTAAATGAAATATTGATACGTAAGCCGTCTTCAAAAGAAGTTGTAAATCATTAGCTACATGAGACTATTTTGTGGTTTTTTGGTGATATTTCTGACAAGTTGTCGTGTAATGGTATATTATGTATTGAGCACCAATTAAAAAATAGATCAGATATGACCAGAAGGATAAATCAAAGTACCGTCGAGTTGTCCCACATTCCTCAATCAAATATATAGTGGGCATATGACGTCATATCGGCTTCTACTGATCCATCGCCAATAAGCACGAAACGAATGCATACATAAGATTATACCTTCCGTTCATGCTGTCTTTGTTTTATATTTCTGGTCCTATTTCAACTATTTTTTTACTAGGTGCTAAATGCTTAACACACTATGGTATATATATTAGTTCTCCGCAACAAAAAGTATCCATCTATTATATATATAATTGAATGATGTCATGTTGGTAACATTTACCTTTTCAGAAACCATAGTATTGGTATCAGGCACTGACAAAATAGCCATAGCATTGGTACTCTTTTCAGGCTTGGTATATGTATTATATATAGTGAGTTGACTTTGAAGTCGCATTGTCGAAGACTTTGTATGAGGTTAGCTTAACTACTTTTTGTATACCTATTTGTATAGGAGATAGTATCGTTGATCTGTTCCACATTTCTCACCCAAATATATGGTGGGTATGGGGCGTAATAACAGCTACTGATGAGTCGCCACTAAGCATGGAACCAATGTGCACATGAGTTTATATCTTTAGTTCATGCTGAATTTGGTTTTTTCTTCTGGTTTTATTTGAACTAATTTGTTAGTGAGGCACATTTTAGTATACAGCATATATATATATATATAATATATATATATATATATATATATATACATATATATATAGATATCATTTACCCGAAAAACAGTATTTAACTAAGTAGTCGCGTTGATTGCACATCAAACGCGAACATAGATCACGTTAACTCTAGGATGTGTTATATCGAGTTTAAGCTAAAACATTTGCCAACAGAGTATTGTCCTCCGTTAATTGTAACTTATATCACCGTCTCGTCGGTAGTACACCACTTTGTGCCAAGATTATCTTGCTTAAAGCCTGAATGCCATACAGAATGACTGCTGTCTTCAATTTTTACTTGAATACTCCTCACGCTTTTGTCCATCTTTCTATTGAAACTTTATTGTCAACTCAGAGTGTGATACCGTTTTCGACTGGTAAAGTGTTACGAATGAAATTCAAGCGTCTTTGGAATCATAGCTTACATTGACGATAGCTTTGCAATTACCTCAAAGTTATTGGTTAACTATTCTGTACAAATCCACGACATACCTTGTACTTGTCTGTTTGTAGGCATGAATTTTACACAAATATTTTCTCCTCTGCATTTAATGACAACATTTATCTTAGTGTTCTGCTTTTGTCCACATTTTAATGAGAAAAAAGGATGACTATTTCATCAAGAATTTGAACCGGCTTCTTTATCTGATGTACACATTGCAGTTTGACCCTCGTTAGCCGGTTTGCCGTCGTGCTCTGAAGATGACCACTGGCGTCAACGCGCGTCAGTACACGTGACTGGCAGTGGCCCTGTTATACATTGTGAATTGGTAAAAAAAATAAAATTAAAACGAATATTTACAATATTCTTTTCAATTTGGTAACTAACATTCAGAGAGACCCGTAATTCATCCGATTTTGGATTTTGTATCAAATTTTGTTTTGCAGACAACCTTTCCTTCAGGCTAATAACATTTGGTATTGCTTTCGACATAAAGCTGCAACAAGCCATCTCCTGACCCACCATTTTAGAATATATAAAATAACACCTGTGAAAGGCATATTGTATTAAAGTATAATGACAGGATTTTATTAGTTTTAAATGTGTTCAGTATAAACTATATCTATAAATTCTGAGGATTTTGGCAAATATTTGATGAATACTCAATAAGGACGAGACTTGTCTACTTGATGATTTGCAATTGCTACTTTAAGCACTCTTTGGTAGGTAAAATCTTGAATTTTGATCATTTTCCGGTGCTCTGCTTATTGCCTCCGATTGATGGGTTCTCACTTGTCCCTTCTTTTTTGAGCCTTCTATCAGCTGATTGACTGAAAATGACGTTGGATCAAGATTTTCCATTGTTCGTTGCCCGATATTTCGATACTTCATTTCCAGTCTCATCTTCAGGGTTGACACAAAACGCACAGGATTAAAACACAACTTGTGGCAAATGTGTGTTTTACTCCTGTGCGTATTGTGTCAACCCTGAAGATGAGACTGGAAATAAAGTCTCGAAATATCGGGCAAAGAACAATGGAAAAACTTGATCGAACGTCATTTTCAGTCAATCAGCTGATAGAAGGCTCAAAAAAGAAGGGACAAGTGAGAACCCATCAATCGAAGCCAATAAGCAGAGCACCTCGAAATGGTCAAAATTTAAAATTTTACGAACCTATGAGTGCTATCTATTGTCCCGCACAAGATAAATGCGGTCAAATCCACAACAAGAAGGACAGCACTGCGCAAGACAGTTTATCATTCAAATTATACTTTAAGCACTGTTTGCTTTATGTTGACAAGATATATATATATATACAATTTCTTTAAATTTTAAAGTTTGCGAGCTTGTATTAAACACCAATCCTATTGTACAAAGCCAGTTGTTCGATGACTGGTTAAATACAATAGGATTGGTGTTTACTTCAAGCTCGCAAACTTGATTTGAATAATTGTTACAACCACCCGTGCAATCATTGACTGTTTAGTTATATACATGTTTACAGTATAACCTAGACATTGCATCAGTAGACCTATTTCATTCCGATTAGGAACTCTTTCAGTAGTTATCGCGGACAGAACTTGAACTTGGGCACATTTTCTTCGGTGTCTGGGACTCTATTCGCTGCGCCACCCATACCGCATACTACACACCATTTAAGTGATATACCGACTTGTTTTTTATTGGCCTTTACGTTAGTTGGCACCTAGTTGGAATCTTTTAAGGCCAAAAGTTCTAGCAGCATTATACAACAGACACCGTGCTACTTGGGAAAGTTATACAGGAATTGAATTTAAATGACAGAATATTTACTATATATATATATATATATATATATATATATATATACATATATATATATATACATATATATATATATATATACATATATATATATATATATATATATATATATACTCTCTCTATATAATTTTGATCTCGTTTACTGACAATGCTTATTGGATATATAGTTTTCAAATGCACACCTCATTTACTCTCAGATATGAATTTATAAAAACACAATATATATTATATCCGCTACATTTTTAATGTAAAATTCATAGTACCCTCTCCATGTGCAAAAATAAAAAGAAATTTTATCAGATTCGAGAACCGTTTCTTTCACATATTTTCTTCAAGTACTTAAAAAGCGGCATATCTTTATATATAAATTGCAAGGCAAAAAGAAGAAAAACATAAACAAACAAAGATAGTGTGAAATAAGGGCACAACCAAACAATTGCGTGTATCACCTCCAGTTCAAGCTCTATGACTGAACATGCTTCTTCTGCTTGCATAAATCCGGCTGCAGTTTGTTTATCCATAAGACTTCGTTTGTGGTTATCTCCTTTCTGTTATTGCACTTAGTAATTATCTTAAATGCTACTACTGGAGAGCTTACGTGTGAGGTTTTAACGACGTATCGCGCGATTTCAGACGTTTATTCACCATTTTATTTAAAACAGGCGTTTAAGTTGCACTGTTTCCTAATTCGATTAATTAATCATCTGGTTGATCGGCCTATGTAAGTTAAATAATATTTTGTGACGACATTAAAAGTTGTTTCTCTTTGATTATTGGTGAAGGAAAGTGTGTTTACTTAAATACCACTCGTGGTTTAGCTGGATTAAATGTGCGTATTAATGTCGTTTCAACCTTCTTTTGTGCTTTGCGGGAAACCGCATTCCCCTTAAATGAGATTTTGAGGTAAATTGCTTTCTGTACCACGCACGCAATTGATTGAGTGTTCCATATTTCACACTCTCTACATGTTTATATTTTTCTATTCTTTTTGCCTTCCACTTTGTATATAAAGGGATTTTCAATTGCAGAAGAATATGAGAAAAAAACGATTCTTGTATCTGATAAAATTTCTTTTCCTTTATGCATATGGAAATAGTACTATGAATTTTATTAAGGCTAGCATTCCAAAAGAATTTTATAGATACATATAAACCTATAGATAGAATAAAGTACATGACAATTTTTTATGGTTGATACTAATTAGATATATATTCAATTACAATATAATTGTGAAAGAGGCAATGAAGCGCGAAATGATAGTTCGCGCTCCGTGTTGGCGTTCACATATTTTGTTGCTGACTTAGATTTGATTAAACCCTCTATCAAACCTTCTCAACCTAGTGTAAACGACGAAATTCTACTGAAAACTGCATCCAACGTTATCTTTAATTGCAATTGTACATGCAGGCAATTTTGTCTATTCAGATCCAATAGAGATTGAGTTCACGCTTCTCGGAACACATTTCAACTTGGGGTGTGCAAAATAAAATGAGCGTTGCACGTAAATCTTTGACTATATTTGTTTTGCCCTGTGAAATATGCGAAATGCCAACAAAACGTGTTTTAAGCTTAAATAAGTCTTCGTTTGTTAGCATGTTTCCGTATTTAGAGGAAATTAAAATAAATAGACGTCAAGATCTGCGCAAGCAAAAGCAATTTGTTCTTGCATTGGCATTAAAATGAGGCATTTCGAACATAATAATAAACCGTGTAGTTATGTTGCATTGTTTTAACATTCTAGATACATATATATATATATATATATATATATATATATATATATATATATATATATATATATATATATATATATATATATATATATATATAATAAATCTATTACGTTTTAATTTAGACAAGATTTATGGATGTGTTCTATATCTTTGGTTAAATATGTAATTTGATTCTTATATTCATATTTGTGAATAGATTTTTTACTTATTTTAAAATTATAGATAAACTTGTGTACAGAAGTTATGCTGCATCTAGCAGATGGAATTGCGATATACTCCGATTATTTTATTATCTTAACTTACACATGTTCCGTTTCAATTACTGTCAAACAGAAACACCCTTTTGAACCTTTAACCTGCGCCATGAGCAATCTTGAATATGCGGAGGTGTAAACTTGTGGTAATAGTATCATAATTAAAAGCAGTGAACACTATGGGAACATACCATATATATATATATATATATATATATATATATATATATATATATATATATATATATATATATAAAGTTTTCTTAACAATAATTTAATTACTGTTTAACTGATATATATAATTATTTAAATTAATTTATTTGACTGCATATTTTTATTTAAAAAATGGTTTCACAATAACAAAAATAGTAGTAGCTAATTTCTTATTTTTATTATTTATTTTTGTATCTATTGTTTAAAATAATCATTTATTAATATTTATTTCTCACTATGTATATAATTGTTGCTGCCACTAAATAGCATAGAATTTTGTAAGCCTAATGTTAAGCTTGTGCTGGAACAGTATTTTTAAATTAAATTTATGTTGTGCCTCAAATTACAGTTAATAAATTATTTAGCCGTGATACTAAGGCTTTAGCGTGCATAAGTACCTATACTCTCTTTACAATTTTAAATTATGTTTTAATTACTGGATGAAATATAAATGACTGATCTTGCCAAATGTATGACTACAGATCTTAAGCATAGAAACCATGATGCGTATAAGCTTTGTGTTGGACTTACATACTAACCATAACAGCGATACTTCTACCAGAAAAGAGTGTGGTTCCGACGGTCTTTAGGCCTATTCAGTGCTAAATGACACTTTTCTTATAGATATATTCTTTGCAAATTAGCACTCATATTTTTTTAAGTTCCGTTTGAGCTCTTTGAATAAGCACTAATCCAAAGTTTGTTGTATCGGACGCACAACATAGCTAGATACATCAATTTTCATTTTTTTCAACTTCTTAGGGCAGAACTATTATCGTTGCATTACTCTTGAGCCACATGATAAACAATTGTTATTTAAAATCAATGTGGCGATCCCGATATAAACACCAATCCAATTATATATATATATATATATATATATATATATATATATATATATATATACCAATAACCAAGCATTGTGTAATGTAGAAAAGGCAATTCATTCAATATAAAATTTATATATTTATTTTGTTACGGAATACTATATATATATATATATATATATATATATATATATATATATATATATATATATATATATGCAGTTATTAATGGTGTTGCGCACCTATTTACAAGTTAGTTCAAATAGGACTAGAAGGATAAACTGCTAAACCAACGGTCGTTTAATTATATACATATGTGATGCAAAATCTGTGAATTTCATGACCTTATACAGATCAGGTATGTTTTAATGGTCTTTAACGCTTTTGTATTAGGTTAAGCATTTGCTTTCATTAGTGTGAACCTAAGTTCATGAAAAACGATTGGACATATTCTAAAGCATTGTTATTGTGTAGGCCAATGTACTCGTGATCACGCCATTTGTATCCGAGTTTGTGGAAGACTAAATTTATCTTTTAATTCGGATTTGTTTATGTGAACATAGAGAGAGTGTGAAAAACAGAAATCAATCAAATTGCGTGCGTCATATCCAGTTCAAGCTCAGTGATTGTACGCGCTTCTTCTGCTTACATAAATCCGGCTGCAATTTGTTTATCCTGTTCTTAAGTACAAGAAATATATCATCCACGTACCGTATATATTGAGCACATTTACTTATGTTACTCTTATCTCCAGTGTTGGCTGAGATTTTTCTCGGGCACCTAGAAAATACATTATTAAAGAGTGACATAAGTAAATGTGCTCAATATATACGGTACGTGGATGATATATTTATTGTACTCAAGAACAGGTCGCAATCACGAACATTGCTTCAAAGTTTCAACAAAGCACATAAGAATATCGGCTTCACGTCAGAGCACGAGAAAGATGACTGTCTGCCTTTCCTAGATGTACTGTTAAAGAAAGAAACTAATGGTAAGTTAAACAGAACAATTTACCATAAACCAACATGGTCTGCACAGTATTTGCATTACAGCAGTTTTGTGCCATTTCAATATAAATTATCAACAGTTCGTGGTTGCTTCTCAAGAATTGACAGGCTGGTTAGTCAAGATTCTAAAGAAAATGAATATAATAAGGCAATTAACGATTTTATGTCTAATGGCTATCCCAGACAATTAATTGAATCAATTATTAAAAGGGGAGTTAACTAGAAACAGACGTATTATGGGCCAGAAAAGAAAACCGTCTACCTAAACATCCCATTTAAGGGAGATGCAGTTTCCCGAATGGCACAAAAGAAAGTTGAAGCAGCATTGACACGTACATTTAATGCAGCCAAACTACGATTGTTATTTAGGGTAACACACTTGCCTTTACCAGCAATCAAAGAGAAACAGCCGTTAATGTCGATATCAAATATTATTTACCAATATACATGTGCAAGTTGTCGATCAACTTACGTAGGCCGATCGACCAGACGGTTAATTACTCGAATGAGAGAACATTGTAACTTGAACGCCTGTTTTAAATCAAATGGTGAATACACGTCTGCTATTGCGCAACACATCATCAAACAACGCACGTATGTTCTCCAGACGTAGCATTCAAAGTAATTACTAAATGCAGAAACAAAAGGGCGCTAGCCACATACAAAGCCTTATGGATAAACAAATCGCAGCCGGATTTATGTAAGCAGAAGAAGCACGTACAAGCATTGAGTTTGAACTGGATGTGACGCACGCAATTTGATTGGTTTCTATTTTTCACACTCGCTTTGTTTACGTATTTCTATCTTGTTTTGCTTTCCAATTTATATATAAAGATATGTTCATTAGTAGATATTTAAGAAGACTATGCGAAAGAAACGTTTCTCATATCTGATAAAATTTCTTTTTGTTTTTGCACATAAAAAGGGTACAATGAATATAATGATTTATTTTATATTTATGGACATATATCTAAATATATTTAGAGCCGCATATCTAAATTTGATTTCCATATATATTCAATGTGGTTTGATCCTCGCTAGTCTGTTTGCCGTCGTACTCTGATGATGATCATGGAAGGTCGAAACGCGTCAGTGCGTTGCAGCTGGCGTAGTTTTGTTATGTTGTTCGATGACTGGTTAAATACAATGGGATTGGTGTTTACTTCAAGCACGCAAACTTGATTTAAAGAATTGTTACCACCACCCGCGCAATCAATTGTTGTTTAAATTGTATTGCCTATATATGTATATGTGGCGAAAGCTGCAAACAGTTAATGTTCGTGACTGCATAGAAATTGTGCAGTCGATATTTCCAGTCAAGTTCAATGTATGCAAGACTGCTAGAGGTGAGAGCCGCATATGTAAATTTGATTTCCATATATATTCAATGTGGTTTGATCCTCGATAGTCAGTTTGCTGTTGAACTTTGGTGATGATCGTGGAAGGTCGAAACGCGCTAGTGCGTTGTGGATGGCGGTAGTTTTATGTTGTTCGACGACTGGTTAATACAATGGGGTTGGTGCTTACTTCAAGCTCGCAAACTTGATTTAAAGAATTGTTAC